>JAMKCH010023716.1:0-19295 GCA_023653785.1 Ophioderma brevispina
AAATATGAGATTATGGCTATGGCCTATTTTTTTAAATATTTTGATGAATATACTGAGTAAACTTCAGTTTAGAAACCTAACAATTTTACAAGTACCTTTCCTCATAAAAGACTTCGTGGGGTCACGATAGAAGCCTATTGGTACGGATGCTGAGGGGTTTTTCTTTATGCTTTTAAATGGGTCTCTGTACTATGAGTATCTATAGCGGTCAGACAGCGGTAGCTTTAAGAAGTCACAGACTTGAACAACAACAGACCGAAGATCCTGCAAAGAGATAACGGACGCAAAGTTGGCAAGGTTCTATCACTCAGTGATTTCAGATCAGTGGCTAAGCTATGTTAGTCGAGGCGAACTCGGAGTGTGTTTTATTGATACATACAGATTTCAGGCAGGATTTATAGAAGGATGTTTCGATGTTATTAAAAACAAGACATTTAAGATTCCTACTTACGTGTTTCATTATCCTCTATTTGACAACACTAAGTGGAATCTGGTCTATTCCACCAGTAGAGATTCCTTAAACCAGTCACCACCGTAAACTACAGTGTAATATTTTCAACATTATAAATAACTTTAGAATTTAACAATAAGATAATCGTAGTAATACGACATTTAATGATGCACACGCATACATCCATGTATAAAGATA
This sequence comes from Ophioderma brevispina, assembly GCA_023653785.1. Classification (NCBI taxonomy): domain Eukaryota; kingdom Metazoa; phylum Echinodermata; class Ophiuroidea; order Amphilepidida; family Ophiodermatidae; genus Ophioderma; species Ophioderma brevispina. The sequence goes on from JAMKCH010023716.1 coordinate 650, forward strand.
TCCATTAATATTCCTTGGTGATTTCAACTCTGTCATTATATTTAAACACTTAAGTACCAAGATTAATAACCAAATTTAGGAATAAGCTTGTTTCAAGGATTCTAGTTGAAACATAAACAAAACAGCCTGGGTTAGAATCACGAAATGCACTTTATGATGCCTATATATCTATTATACAGTGTGAGTCATAAAAACCCTACATTCATGAAAGTTTTTTTCTTTCAAAGGTTAAAACGTTATTTTGCTTCATGTTTGCTTTGGTTGTTTACAGAGATAAAAGGCTATCAGAAGATTTTTATTTGGGTGTCTTTAAGACATGGGTTCAGAAACCTATGTCAATTTTGCGGAGAGAGCATAAAATTCAGTTTGGCCGATTTTAGCAATAAAATGCGGAGAGACTGACACCGGCATATACCACCATACATTATAGCAAAGACAATCACACATGCAATTTCAGATGGTATCGATTTCTTCTCGATAAAAACATCAGTTTGAATAAAATGGTCTATGTGTATCATAATTATAAGTAAAGAATCTCAAGAAATTAAAATACCATTGTCATCAGAAAGAGTCAGTTATTGAAAATCACTCCATATCAATGTCTCAGTCATGAACATATGAAATGCTCAGAGATATTTGTTTTACATTTTTAAGGTAATTATTTTGCCACAACTACTGTTTTACATCAGCGTCCATAAATTGACATAAAGCTGAAGTTTCAGTAAATAAATAGGAATTATAACTTAAAATTCAATATCGCCCTGGTTTTTCGAAGGAATACAAACCCTCTATGGTTTCACTTTTTGGCTACCAAATTTCGTTGTAGGTTAAACCATGAAATCTTGCTGAACCAAAGTAAACTGTAAATGTGGTATTACAACAGCGATCTGAATATCTATTTTGGAAATTGAATATTTTTCCTTAGCATTTTCTTTGTAATCTCTGGGATATTATTTATAATCCTTCAATTACTCTACCACCTTTATGTTTAACAAATTGTGTTAAATGGTTTACTCAAATCCTGCTGAGGCCATGTATCTATGTAAGCGATGCTATTGTTTGGCACAAAATCGGCCAATCGGATTTTTAAGTCTCTCAGAAAAAATAGGCGTTAATTTCTCCAAAGTCCAAATGACACCACATAGGCGTTTCTGAAAGCTGTTTTCCTTCTTAAACCAAGCAAAACATTTGAGCAAAAAACAATTCTTAACTATTTGATTATTTTTATTCTGAATGTGGGGTTTTTTTTTACACTGTAGAGTAGAGAGTCAAAAACGTCCTACACTCTACAGCAATCCACGTACATACACGCAAGGGGGTAGGATCAGCGAGGCGACAAGTCATGCTTGTACCAAAAGTGGGTGAGCCGAAGCGGAACCAAAAACAAAATGTGTTGGCTTATATACCCCACTTTACACCATTGCGCATATGCAGAATTCCCCAATCGTCAATCTACCTTTGGGAGGATGCGTCAACTTTTATAGGTGAGAAAAATACACGCCGTTAAGGTCGTGTACTAATAGCCTACAAAGGCACATCATAAGAAACTTAATTGATTGTTGAAGTTGTATCTCATACGTTCAGACTTTCAAAGGCTGTGTCAGAGATTTGACGAGGGAGGGCGCCCTCAATTTTCAACAAATCGTGTTTTGCATAAGTTTGTCCGTATACTACTCACTGTGTGAAATAGATAGCTTTTTTTCCAAAAATCGAAGTCCTTCATAATCATATAGAAAATCACAAAATTTATTATTAAATCCGAATCGGAATATTGTATACGCAGTGTCTATGGCACTGCTATGCATACACATAATGTTTCTGCATCAAAACGAAAATCCGATCATTCAAACTTTGGAACTTGGAATTACCATTTAGGTGAATAATATTTTGGTTCCAGTTGGACTCTTGAATAAAAATACCAATTATATTCGAAATCTCGAGGTCAGCTTTAAATAAACCACACCCCATCAAGTAAGTTAATAAATAATTCAAATTTCAAGTTTAACAACTAGACAATTTGTAAAACCAAAAGGGACCACAGGACAAAATCAGTAATTTTAGGTATCTTAGTTTAATTTAAATTTTTGACAAATATTCCAAAAACCTCTTGTAGTAATCCTTTCGTGATTTTGTATAGTTAATATTTCTTTCCGTGTATTAAGGTAGCCATTGTTGTGGTTAAGTGTTTATAAGGGTGTCCAAAAAAATTAACCCTAAAAGCGTCCCCAATTTAGGGTCTGTATTTACACATTTAGCAAATTATTTTTAATATTGGGAAAATATTATTCATTAGCTTTTCAATACAGAAAACCAAGTTTGATTCGTGTCCGAAATTACTGAATATTGTGGTCAATGATTAGAACCACGGTTTTTCATAGTAACACGATGCAATGCATAGACGATTTCAACCGCTTTGCTAACTTTGATATTATAAACAGGGTGATAATGCATGGTGCCTCTTGAATATGTCTTGTTACTTCAAAATTGTAAAAGAGTGACCAGGACCAAGTCTTTGTTGGAGTTAAATCTTTCTCTTTTGAGTGTGATTGCGGTCATTATTCACTCTTATGAGGAGTGACAATTCATCCATAGAAAAGTATCATAAATAAATTCACTCTTAGAGGAGTAAAATTTAACCCAACAAGATTAGTCCTAGAGTCACTCCTGTAAAGTAATTTTCACTTTTATATTTACAGAGTAAGTGTGATTATGCTGCAGCATATTTATTCAATGCAAGTTTAATAAAAATATTAAGAGCACGAGTCAACAATATGTTTAATATAATAGCATTAAGACAATTAACCTGCCCGTGTTACAAGTGAAAAATAAAAAACAGGGATTTGATTCAAGTGGCCACAATTCAGTCATTTCGGATCCGATCAAATGGGCGATGTCGTATTGAAAAGTTAATGAACAATACTTGCCTAATATGTAAAAAATACCTTGCCTATGAACGTTTAACCCTAAAGGCCCGGGGGGGGGGGCGAGAATCCGCACCCTCGACATTTTTCTGATATCAACCTATTTGTTATTTCTCACGCCGAAAAATTGCATGCTTTTTTCTTTGAAGCCTTGCGCTCAATTAAATACCATTTTGAACAAAAATCAGACCCCTACGGTTATGACGCGGGCGTACGTAATCTCGCGAAGAAAAGCTATTTCATTGAAATACACGGGAACAGCAGAAATCCAGTTTTTGTGTAATGAAGAGTTACACTATGATTTATCTTATTATTTGATTATTGTGTAAAGGAGCATGGGTGGCATACTTGACCACATATGGCCAAAAAGCCACTTTTGCTTGAAAAAATGGCGAAAAACATGACTTGTTTGGATTTTTTCTTTTTAGATTTTTAGCATTCTGCATGACGTCATGTTTGACGTCACTGTGACGTCATACAAGTTATGTTTGTCCTTTTTTTGGTGGCATGACTCGGAGGGTCATAGTATCCATTGGTACAACACAATGATAGTTCATCAATCCGTTTCCGAGTACTAGGGGGGGGGGCCCGATTGCTCGAACCCTCTCCGCCCCCCTAGTATCGTGCCGTAGGATACGAGGAGGAGTTTTCCGCAAGCACACATTTTATAGTCGCGTATTCATTTTTTAGAGTCCGGTTGTTAAATTTCGTCATACTAGCTTGAACTAGTACGTGTGGGCGCCTGGTCTCACCCGCAATAATCCACAGTTTTGGGCGCATCCACCTGCGAACCTACATACGCGAATGATTCCCGAGCTCCTAATCTAATGGGGGCACTGACCCCGTTTCGTTTCGTCTGCGCCAAATACATACATAAGCCGTATTACCCTGTCATGTGAGGAGTTTAAGTGCGAGCGAAACCAAAATGTTTAACCATGACGAAGCTGTCAGCCTGTCATAGTTATTCGATCATTCAATGTAGTTATTGATCTCGTTAGATTTCTACCCTGGGTGAAACATGAGGGCAACATCCTAATATCAATGCAGCTTTGATTAAGGAAAGGAAAGGGGAATCTGTGTGCTGGGAATTATTGCTAGAAATTATGTTTGATGCAGGTAGATAAGGGGCGTGGACCAAATAACAGCAAATTCTGTTGTCCCATCGAGGGCAAGGGAAAAACCAAGTGTAAAATTCATATAAATTATTACAATCACATAAAACTGTCTGTTCCCGCAACATAAAACTGGCACATTTTCTTAAAAATGAAAAAAATGTCACTCAATTTCTTTCCAAAATATCAGGACAATGGATATGTATAGAATCAGCAAAAACATGAGCTAAAGATATTACCATGGGCCGGTAAGTGGGGCCATTGTTATAGCCAGGTGTTACCACCTCCACGAAGCGGGTTGAGTGACAAACATACCGTCTCTTTCACAATAACGAACCGTGGACATTATAATTATAGTCGTTGACACTAAATTTCTTCTGAAACGCGGTACATTGAATGAAAATGAAGTTCAGCAATAGTACGGATTTTGGTTTTCTGCACCAAAGTTGTTAGGTTAGGTCAAAGACTTGCCCGCAACATTCTCTCATATGTAAATGATGAGGGGGATATAGATGATAATGTCGATGGGATGTTGTGTTAATGTTTCATTCCTTTCGAAAATGATGAAAACTGGCCAAAGTTAAGTAAGTGAACACGCACATAGAGCTTCAATATTAATTATTTCGTGAATGAGGTTAAGTATTTTGTCCTGAAAAAATACTCAGTCTAAGTCGGTCCACACGCGGTATACGGTATTACCTAATACCGATGGAATTGAAAGAAAAAACAATCCCCACTTAATTCCATCACGCCTATTGTACCCTATTGTAATGTCTCAATGGGGAGGACAAAGTCACTTAATACCGGATCTAAATTGATCGGTTTTTAGTGTTGGATCTAAATTGCCGTGTGAACGAACTCATCGGGACCTAGCTAGGATTGAAAGTCGACGGATTTAATGCCGAGAAGAGCAGGTTAAGTCCGTCGTAACTTTACGACCGGTATTAGTAAGTACGTGTGGACATGCTTGTCGGCTACTTAACGGTGACAGTGTTAAACAAAACAAGTAAGCACCTGTCCTACTGACATATAGAGGTGTGAAGGATTTGACCTAAGTGACTTAGGTCCGACCGCATTGTGGAGCTCGATTACCAATAGGGTACAAAGCTGAGGGGAAATGGGATTGTTTTTTGTAAATTCCAAGGACTTCAAGTTAATTACCGGTTATTAACTTAATCATTACAGTGTGGACACGACTTAAATGCGCAGAGCGGTTAACAGCTGAACTCCATTCAGCTGCGCGACAATTTAACAATGGTCCTAAACTCCCAGATGAAAGGGAATATGAAGTGGTTTTTTCTACACCGAATACCGGGCCGGTGATTGAATATCTTTAAATCAATTGTTGCTGAAGTCTATGTGCATCAACTAGTTCACTGATATGGGAGGAAAATGAAATTGAAGTGCACCCCATTTTATTTCTTTTTAAAGAACATGTCCAGTTTTATTGTGGAACAGACGTTAGAGATTTTATAATTTATTATGAATTTACACTTGGTTTCCCCTAGCCCCCCGATGGGGACAACAACACAAAGATAGAAGGACATGTCCCACAGCCTATGGTGTTAGAAAGGGCCTCGAAGAGTTCCCCTTGATGCATACCTTTATTGGTTCAGGAAATCATGCAGAAAATCACTGAATGTTTCGTACTCTGGAAGGCAAGTCTGCACCATTACAGAAGAAAATAGTACGATCCGCCAGGGTCTTTCGGATTAGTGACCACATAAATAAACTTTGGCATCGGTTTAACTTCGGTCTCTGAGATACTAACATTTTCGAACAGTTTTAGTTATAGTCAATGAGATCTATTAAAATGTCTCGTCTTTTTATAATTTAATTAGTTATTTATTTGATATTACCTTCAATAGCACTTTCTGAATGGTAAATGTTAAAAATTACATTCAAAATTAAAACAAAATTAATTCAAATGGAAACGTGTAACCGAATAGCATACACAAAATAGGGAGATTTGGAACCCACACACGATGACGTTTACTTGTACGTGAATGTACATGAAAAAGTGTCAAAATTTGGTATTCAGATGAGATGTAAAGGTGGCAATTTGACCGCGTTGTGGTGTCAGAATGATCACCTTTAGACACCTTGGGAGTGTAAGATCAGATGACACTGTAGGGTGTCAGATGGACACTAGGTGACAAATTTAGGGTATCAGAATGACCCCTTTAGGGTGGTCAGACAGTAGTAATAACCATTTGGAAACCTGAGGGTGTAAAGCCAGAATGACACTCTCGGGTCTCAAAGAACCCCCAAAGGTGTCATTCTGGGTTGACACCCTCAATGTGTTATTCTGACACCCTGTGTTATTCTGACACCCTAAAAGTGTCATCTGACATCCTAAAGGTGTCAGGTGTCATTCTGACACCTCAACCGTGTGAAATTAACACCTTTACATGCTCATAAAGACCCAAATGGGACACCCGTAAAGTGTCATTTTAGTGAGATTCTTTTGTTTAATTGATCCACAAACAAAATAATTGCACGTTCGAACAACAACAGTATTCGTCTCGCGTATAGTATCTAAATATCCTATTAATGTCATGCGCTTTGCTTACGGAGGAAGGAAGGTAAATTCCAGATGTGACTTAATCAGTCGCGGAGAAGATACCGAGTCTAGCACTACATGGTTTGGTGGCACCACATCCATCTGTTTATTTTAGAAAAGTACCATATAAAAGTAATGAAGAATTTCGTAATATAGAGTTCTAAAGAGTATTATCTTGGATGACTGGACTCTGAGAATATGGTGGTCTGGCTGGCTTCCATAGACAATATAGTATATGTACTTGTGTAATTGAGTGGGCATTTCGGGAAGATTCTTGCAAACCGTGTTTTTTGGAATGATTACATCATGAAATTATCAAATTTATTTATTTATTTATTAAAACTTCTTTTGCCTGGGTAACAAATCTCAGTGTTAACACTGCCTTCCAGTTTGGCCCAGGGGTAAAACATAATACATCAAAAAGTACAATACATAAAATTGACCAAAAAGTCATACTAATTACACATGGTTAAAAAAGACATACATATGAAAACACTATGAAAATAAGAACTATACCGGCTAGGCAGATATATAAAAAAATATAAACCAACATCTCAAAAAATATTATATTGCACTACAAACAATAGGTGGCATAATTTACCTATAACTTACACGCATATTTAAAATAACCCACAGTTGAGGGCAAGGGTTTTTTGCACTGGTGGGGAGAAGATTAAAAGAGATAGCACCCCTAGATGAGAACTTTCTTTTGGCAGAAAGACTACGGTTTGTAGGAGGGACAAATGTACCAGTAGTGGCGGAACCGAGTGTGTGGCTAGGGTGGTAAACTAAGGAAAAAAAGATTGCACAGCAGAGGAGATGGGAGGGTGCCTGGTGAGGCTATATATAAACAAGTGTTTAATGAAGGTACGGCGACGTTAGTAATTTTCTAGTTTAGCCCACCTCAGCGTGTATAAGTAGGATTTCACGGGGGCACTGCGGGGGAGTCCAGAATATTCTTGCCAGCAGTATTCTGCAACTTATCTAAGATCTTAAGTTGGGTCTTACCGGTATTCCCCCACACAGTGGTCACAATAATCTAGGTGGGGTAGACAATGCCTTGTACAGGGAGATTTAGTTTTTTGCGGTAAATATGTCTACGTCTGCGAGGAAGACCATTACGTTTAGAAACCGTTTAGAAAATTTTGGCGATATGGTTCATTTCCCAAGTCAAAGCTGAGTCCAGCCATACACCCCAAATACTAAAATTTATCCACATTATCAATTAACGAATTATTTATATACACATTAGATCAGTATCCCTACGAGCCATTTTTTTTGACTATTTGCACAAAAGAATTAATCTTGTCTTTTGCAAATTGAAGCGTGAGGAAATGAGGAGGAAATGTTTGTTGAGCCATTTAAGGTCACTTACATAATTCAGAGTTCATTATTGTCATTGATGTGCCCTGAACAGGACTTACCCGTGGACAAATATGACAGGTCATCAGCATATAATGTAACTTTAGCGTTAGTATTTGTAATAACATTTAGGAAGTTGTTATATACCAAATAAAAGCAAGAGGCCCGAATATTGAGCCCTGTGGCACTCCAAAATTAACAAAGGCTAGTTTGGACAACAAAATCACGATTTTGGTTATCTGTTGACGATATGAAAGGTAAGATTCAAACCATTTGAGTTCAGGGCACTGCACGCCAATGTCCTGAAGTGTTAAGAAGGACTCGTGGTGCACAGTATCAAAAAGACTCTTAAGTCTAAAAGACGACCAACCGTATAGGGACCAGGGTTTAAATTATCGAGCAAATAGTCTGTGGCCTCCAGAAGGCAAGTTTGGGTGGAGTGCATGGCCCTGAAACCAGATTGGTTTGAAGACAGCAGGTTGTAATCTGTAACAAATTGGTAAAGTTGGCTGTGAACAAGTTTTTCGAAAAATTTTCATACAAGACGGAATAACTGAAATTGGCCTATAATTACTGATATCAAGGTGATCCCCTTCCTTAAATATTGGAGAAACTCTACTTTTTTTCCAAGCCGAGGGGACAACACCAGAGGTAAGACCCATATTCATGATGTAGGCCAGGGGCCTACACAGCTGGGCGTAACCTATCTTGAGGAGCTTAGGACTGATGTTGTCCAAGCCAGTTGCTTTTTTACCATCAATGTCCTTAAGAAGATTAAGGACATCGTCCTCAAGAATCTTTGTAAAGTGAAACTTTCCTGGTGTTGTCTCCTCAGAATGTATGTAGTTCAAATCATGCGTAGAGTTAAAAGCCTTTGCAAGGTTTTCACCAATGGTGGAGAAGAAAACATTAAGTTATCAACAATGTTTGCATTTTTTGGCTGCCATCTTGGTATATTGGCGGCCAATTTTCAAAATGGCTGCATTTCGTAATTAAATTTGCCTGTATCTCAGCCTCTGAAGCTCGTAGGAGCATAATTCTGGTGTCTATACCCATGTTTTAGGGGTCAAGGAATTCATATTTGATGTTGGCTTAATAGTGTGATGTCTCCATTCACTACAAATCCAAGATGGCCGCCAAAATGTCCGTCATAACACAAAATAAGCTATATCTCGGCTTTAGAAGCAGATATGAAGATGGTTTTTGTTTCTTTACATAGGTTTTTGAGGTCAAAGAATTCTATTTTGTGCACGTCTACATGACTTTGCTTACACTAGAATCCAAGATGGCTGCCGAAATAAACCTCATTGTATGGTCATCAATATTCCCTATATTTGAGCTTTTCAATTTCTGAAGCAGATCTAAAAAAACTATTTTAGTGTCTTTTAATTTGTTTTGGGGTTCAGAAATGAAAGTGATAGATGTATCTTATTCTGCGATCCAAGATGGCGGTCACAATTATAGCCCTGGTATATTGCCACCACCATATGTAATTTGCTGTATCGCTGTGTCTTTGATTAGTCTTGTATGATGTTGTTGCACTTTTCAGGGTTGGCTTCACACAGGCAGTGCAGTCAACTTTGATCTCTCTATTGTTTAGCATCTATGGAAGCATAAGTGTCTCATTTTCACCTTATCACTAGATAATGAGCATAATACTAGGATAACAAAGCCTTATCTTGGGCTTAAGATTCCTATGGGGGTTTAGCTTTGTTAACCCAAGATAAGGCTCCTTATATCTAGGTATAGCAGATCAAACCCCAGATAACAAACATAAAGCGCGTTATCTTGGCTTTACAACCCTAAATACTATATAACAAAAGTAAACCCATATAAAGCTGTATACCCAGGATAAGGCACGTTATCTGAGGGTTTACAAAGCCAAACCCCAGACAACAAACCTAAACCAAGGATAATGCCATTAACCAACGACAATGAGCCTTATTTTGGGTTTACAAGCTTATTCTTCAAACAAACAAAGTACTCAAATATGCTCTAGCCAGAGACAACTACAAAGTCTGGCTGTTTTGTTGAATTTGGCAAGGTCCTTGTCTGTGCATGGTTGCTCCAACAGTGGGCAGACCAAGAGATTTTCAATCTCTTTGATGTTGTTCCACAGCCACACACAGTATCCTGATCTGCTTCCTGATCAGGTAGCCCAATTTTTGAATGAAAACCTTAGATTGGCCGATTCCGGTTCTCTATATGTTGGGAAATCGCCATTCAGGCTATGAGGCGTCAGCTTCAGGTGGAAGGCGCTCTCCGGGTTCAATACTAATAGGCTTTACTTGTTTGAGAGCAAGTCCTTCTTTCCACAAGGCGGCTCTCAAAACTCCTTAAGAGGCAGCTTCTGGATTTAAGGCGTAGCAGGTCTCTGCCGGACATAGGGTGCTTCACATTAGATACTTAACAGCTACGTTCTTGCATGCTCGCTACTCTTCGACGGATGTCTGGTGGAGCAATTCCTGCTAAGATGTATAGGTTCTCTGTTAATGTTTAGCGAAGACATCCTGTGATAAGCCGAATTATCATTCGGTTTTACGGATCTAACGTTAAGTGCCATAATTAATGCATTCAAGATTGTTCGTGTCTCAAGTGTGTTGTTTGTACCAATGTTGTGGTTTCTTCTTTTAAGCCGAAGGGTATGCGTTCATAGTGGTGACTGTTAAGGCCTACTTGTATGAGTCGTAACTATCAAGAAAAAAGTGGCGAGTATTTTTAAAATTTTATAGGTTAACATCATTGTTTTTACTTTCATTCAATACAATTGAACAATGACCTGCCACAAGGGCAGCAACATCTTAACGTTATATTTCATAAAGTCGTGATGTAGGCCTATCGAAACATCTGACACCCCTGTCTGAAACTCATCTCACGTACGCGTTCCTTTGCTCATTACTAGCTTCAACAAATCGATATCATCTATTATCCTATTATTTTATAAATATAAGGACAAACGGCCCATATCACGATATTTAATGTACACAAAATGTATATGGCTTCATCTCTGTAGTGCTTCCAACAGGGGATTAGCAGCCTCATGTACCCATCATCTTTACTCAAAACATACCACTCAGTCACCGTACAATGTTGAAATATTGCTGGGTAATTTCTCGAATACATTGCGACCCCTTTACTTAAGGATTGTCTTCATACATGCTTTTGAAGCTAGGAAATTACAACATATATGTACTGGTGGCCAATTTGGCAGCCATCTTGGATTTTAGAGTGGATAAGGACATGAAATTATTAAACAAACATCAAATATGAATTCCTTGACCCCTAAAACATGGGTATAGACACCAGAATTATGGGCTAATTTAATTACGAAAGCAGCCATTTTGAAAAATGAGGTTTATTTCTGCGGCCATCTTGGATTCTAGTGTACGCAAAGTCATGTAACTTAGACGTGCACAAAATCGAATTCTTTTGACCTCAAAAACCTATGTACAGAAACCAAACCATCTTCATATCTGCTTCTGAGCCGAGAATATTCTTATTTTGTGATTATGACGGACATTTTGGCGGCCATCTTGGATTTGGAGTGAACTGAAGACATCGCACATTAACCAACATCAAATATGAATTCATTGACCCCTAAAACATGGTATAGACACCAGAATTATGCACCTACAGCTTCAAAAGGCCGATATATTAGGCACATTTATTATGAAAGGCGCATTTTCAAAAATGTCGCCAAAACGATACCAAGATGCCAGAGAGTCTTCAAATATGAATTTGGCGCTTAACTGGAAGAAGAGAAAGAATGTCAGCCTAAAAAATGCAAAACATTGTTTTTTTTGATAATTTTTTTGCTGACTTTTGTGAAAAAAATCATGGTTTGCAAAGAATCTACCCGAAATGCCCAGTCATCTTGATTTCATGACATTAATACGTACACAATAACGGAGTAAAGCGGAAGTGCGTACAAATCTAGACCCATGAGTCTAGTGATTCATAATTTCTTTCACACACCGATTTGTTTCTAATGAACCTTAAAACAAAGAGCGCAGACTAAATTTTAGTTTCAATTGAAAGGTATGGTGAGGTGTGGTTTGGGATGAGGCGGGTGTATAGGAACGATTGGCCCAAACTCCACCATTATAATGCACTGTATAGGGATCGCCTCACCTCCTCCCAATTGAGCTGTTACCCCGGAGTGCCATGGTTTTTGGGGTGTATAATATATCATAGGCTGTTTGAATTAGAGTGTAAATCGGTTGCGCATGGCTACAGAGCGCATAGCTCTGTAGCCATGGCTCGTATTTTCAAGGGTATTATGTTTGATAGATATTACTTTTTGCCGGGGAAGTTTCTGGAGTTTTGTTGTACATTCAATACAAACCAATTAAAATGACAGTTAACTTCATCACCCTGAAAACTGGATGTAAACCAAGTTGAGGTTTCAAATTCGGAAACCCCATGTTTTATTGCATCAAGTTTTAAAGTTTCAAATTCATGCGGACATGACACTAGCTACTATTAATGGGTCAATGGCTTTCACTAAGAGCCTGTATTTTGCATTTATTTTGAATTTTGAACAAATGTTTAAAAACAATTTAAATAATAGCTTACCCCGATGCTGGTAAGTACGTCATTGAAAATTACCACACTATGACTTTGACTGCATTGAAAAATATATATATTTATTAATCTTTCCCTGGACAAGGCCAGCGCACGTAGTGTTGAAAAAAAAACCATGTGCGCTTGTCCGGATTCGCGAACCGGCGACCCTTCGTATTACATGCACGACGCCTTAACCGACTGAGCTAATCCAGCCAGGTTCGGTATCAGAGCGGGATAGATATCATCTATAGTGTTGGTGTCGAAAGGTGTCTTTACTACGCCTTCAATTGCATTGAAACTAGTCTTTACTAACTACGGTAAATAGTCTCATATCTTGCTCGATTACGCTGTTACAACGGAGATACAGAATGCTTGCTGCTTTGCCGTATTGCAGTTATAAACGGTAACGAGATGAATATTTTTGGTGTCACGTGTCAGGTAACAGGTCCGTGTCAGTATCAGGTATCAGTTTGACTCTTCGGGGGCGACCGCTATATATAATCCGACTAGTTAAAATCAAGGTCTGTCCATGGCCCTCTTGCCCAGAGTGCTATTATTTTTTTTCCAAAAGACAACGTTTTTATTATGTCTAAACAGTACAACATTTACCTTTTCCCTACTGATACAAAACCGACGTACATGACGATAATCGGTGTTTTTTTCCAATGTATGGATACGTACGTCATTTTTACCCCTAATGGTATCCCCCGACGCACAATAATAAACCAATCATGCGCGTGACGTCATCAAACTCTTTATTTTTTTCAAAAAATTGGCTTTTATTACCCATAATAAAATTAAATTCCTTTTTAAGATTCAAACACTTCATATTGTTCTTTAATAATTAATTTCTTTGCCCCGTATGAATGTGAAAAAGATGTCCTAAGTCTACTACCAACTGAAAACATAGTCAGCGCCGGCTAAAATACCCTTACCGTGGCCTGTATGAGCAGACGGATCCCCGTTGTTTATTAATAGCAGCTTACAGCCACTTGCAGCGCGCTGCGGGGTTTATGCGTCTAGCATTGAGTATGATGCTGGTGTAAGAAACTGAGATTTTGTTTGGGATATTCCTAATGACAAAAGTTGTCCCTAGCTTGCACGTTACACGGAAATAACCGTGAATCTTTTGGACGAGGTTAATGTTCAGTGCTGAAACACATGAGGCGTGCAGCACACCATGGAGAACACAATCACAGATTATACATCTGAGAGAGGAATGTACTTCGGTTAATAAGTCCGGCAGAGGAACTGGATATTTCAGAACCTGGAAATTGTGAATATAGTTTTTCTTATGATTGATTTGTGTAGAGGAAAGTGTCCGCTGAGCAGTTTGTGAACCTTGAGGTTGTGAAGGAAATCAAATGGGACGCGGTTTCTCGACAAATACAATGTAATATTTCCTATTGGCAGTTTAGAGGGGATTGTTTGTTTTTTACACACGTTTGATGGACGAGGTTTCTCAGACAAAATACAAATAATGTAAATATTTCCTATTGGCCATTTAGGGGATTTGTTTTACCCCACGATTTTACATATGACACATTATTTTTGGGCTGGATGTTTGGATATTTATTGTAAGGTAATATGATATTCGTCAAATGTTTTTGCCATGTCTTGTTTTACTATTTTTTTGCCACTTTTTTTTTTTTTTTTTTTTTTTTTTTTTTTTAAAAAAAAAAAAATGATAGAGCGACGACCCATACCCAACCTGACGATCAACACACAAAATGGGACGGTAGCATTAGTTGGCTTGTGAGATCTAGAGCAATTATCCTAAAATACGAGGCAGGGGTTCGCTTCCGTGATTTTTGAAAAGTGGCCAAAAGAAAGAATTAGGGATTTAAGGGATATGTGCTTCTAGTATCCCTTACTTTCCAATTACATACCAACATGACGATCAACTCGAATTTTGAAAGCGGCAACAAAAAATGTAGGTGATGTATCTGGCAGCGAATCTCTGGGAGTTCATCTTATATTGAGTTAAAGTGTCGTAGGTCTTTTGAAAATCATGACAGTTTACGGCCGGCTTCTCGTTTAAGTAGAGATTATTTGTTGTAAAACCTATGATTTTAATTTTACCTGATCAAGACTGTTTATCAGAGTGATTTCCAAGAACGGTACTTCCTGAAAAACGTGTTTTTCAATTTTCTTGCCGCTTTCTATGTCGTCTGCGTGGTAAATCAAACGAAGAATTTCTTGCATCCAGGTCGTCCCTGAGTAGTAAAGATAATATACGACGTGGTGATGATGCATTACAACTTGACTCCCTATAAGGACAGACATTTAGTCCTTATAGGCCATGGGATCAAAGGGGAAATAGGAAGGTCGGGTAAGGACTTTGGTTTATCATATCGACAATGTATGTGTTTTTTGCACAGATTAGTAGCAGATGTAATACATTTTTAATACCGTTGGGTGTGTTCATCTTCGTTTCCTTTTCGAAGAAATGCTGAAACATACGGTCAAAGCTAATTGAACTCTCGGCAGAAGGTTATTTAAGTATTTTGTGCTTTGCGTCATAAAACATAGTTCTTAAACAGCTGTGAAAATGTAACCAATTTCATTGGCTGATGCCCGGGTTCAATTCGACCATTGAACCTAGTTAGTAGGCGCTGGGTAGTAGACGTAATTTGGAGGTTGAAGCGCTCGTGTCATGCAACCTTTTGCTACATTCGCGCACGCCTGCCAACATTGCATCTCGTTGCGTATATTTATTTTTCTCACTGGATGGTGGCAGTCCTTTCTTGTTGTATTAAGCCATAAGGATCCCGAAATTGAGTTCAAGATGATCTTAAAATATAAAGCTGTTTAAGAATGAGAATAAAGGTATGATTTTGGGAACCGGTACTCTTTTTACGACGAATTGAAACCGGAGCCCCATTATTTTTGCGTGGAAGAACTCGGTCTCCGGCCTCATTCTTCCACTTTAATAATAGTATCGCCTTGGTTTCAATTCGTCCTAAAGAGAGTACCCGTGTGAAAGTAATTATAGTCTGGCGGGAGCCACAGTCCGGGCTCCATAGACGACTACGGAATAAATCGTGAAACTAATGTTGCGTCATCTGAATCAACTGAATCGAGTGCCCTTTTCTTTACCGTTGTAGCCAGATTATGAGTACGGCGGACTATAATTTACTTCTAGACCGGTTCCCAAACCCATACCTTTATTTTCTAAATCTAAGTCGGGGTGATGATAACACCTAAAATCTTTATCAACTGCTTGGGCAATGACAATGGCTCTAAAGTTTCAGATAAAAAGGCTTTGTCCTCTGCACCCAGGGCGTATTTACAGAATACCAATAGCGCCAATTTGGCTGGAGTCAGCGTATCGTAATGTTTATCCATTGGTTACTTTTGTTCAAGGAAAGAAATTGAGATGACACATTTTCAAGCAAATGTGAAAACCTTAACGATTGACATATCCAATAAATTATAATATTTTATAATATATTATAATATTTATTAGTGTTTATGGTGGAATAATTGTTTACGTCGCCGATGTATTTAGTCAAAATTAATATTTTAATTGAACCCATGGCCTATTAGTAGCAATGAATGCCATTACCGCCACACTTCTCACCCTATTGTTACAAGTCAAGCTCTTAAAACAATAACAGCACATTTTTGAATACCGCCCCCAATTTTCAAAATTTGATATTTTTGCACAGTTATGTTGGTCATTGTCTAGGAAACTACACCTGCGAACGAGAGTGCTCAAAAATGTGTATTTATCATAAAATCAGCGATGTTGTAATTAGAATTGGGATCATTGTACTTAACGGCAGAGGTGAAAATGCTAAGTTATGTCCTTCCGTGATGAAATAGTGCCACCTCAAGAAAATGACCTCTTGACTTGCCTGAACCAATAAAACAACTAATGGACGAGCGTAGGACATGGTTTCAGATTCGACCTAGGTCTTACTGCCAAATATGTAAAAATGTGAACGTGCTTTAACAATGAAACAAAACATATTTTCTAGGTTAAAATTTTGTGTAGAATCTAAATCTGAAATCAAAAATGCAAAATGTCGGATGCGTTCCGAGATATCGCATTTTGGGGTATTGCGCAATGCCGAGTCCCATAAAAACCTATGGTATTTTGCTGATAATTGCATCTTGCTTTGATAAAAAAAAAATTCTAAATATTTTGCAGTTTGACAAAAGTTTAATACTATATTCTTGTGGGAATATGTCTTGGGCATAATCGATTAACTTTTCAACAATGTCACTCTTTTCGGGGTTTTTTCGCGGGTTCTCGAAACGCCAAATTTTAGGTGAAATTTGGATTCCGCAAATTGATAAAAAAAAAATTCTCAAATTTTAGACAGGGTGAAAAAACGTTAATGCCATACCTATGTAGGGACTTGCTTTGGGCATAATCGATTCAATTTTCAAGCCTATAGCTCTTTTAGTTTTCTCGTAGTTCCAATTTCATTAAACAACGATTTTTTTTCACGCACTGGAAAAATCAAGGGGTAGGGGAAACATTTTTGTATTTTTGGAATTATTCGTATACTTGAAATGAAGCAAGTTAGGAATTAATTTAAAGTTTATTCAATTCTGCATAAACTGACAGGTAAACCATCACTGTAGACCCTTCCTTTCTAGAGATGTGATTGTGTAAAGCAAAATTTTTGTTCGAAAGTGCTAAATTTTGAATGTCATTTGTCACGGGACATGTCAAATTTGAATGGATCTAGTGTGCAAATTATGAAATAATTGATAAAACAAATACTTGAATCCATAAGTTATCACCATAAACTGATATATTAACATTATAAAGGGTCATATATATGTACATTGTAGACTATGTAAGTATTCAAAGTTGGTAGGTGAACATTTTTGTCACCCGAAAAGTGTGATTTTCGGACAAAATTGACCACAAATCAATATTTTGTAGCAAAATGGTGTATGATACAGGGTTTTTGATTAAAAATCATAATCTACGAACAATTTTACCATAGAAAGGACATCTCAAAGAAATATTTTTATCCTAAAATCCCATGTTTCCTACTGCAAACGTTACATATGTTAATGGACACATTATGTGCATCAAATGTAACATTACCAACAATTTTTTCACCTACTTTTCTGAGAGGATTTGATTTTTTTTTGATAGATATATTATGTATTTTAGGTCAAACAAAAATTGTACTGAAAATGTGTTTACTACATAAGGCCAAACTACTGGCCCACTCTCTATTTTGGTAGGAATTGCCTCTTTGACAGGCCGGTTGCATCCTCGGTCACCGTGTTGTTTATTGATTTCATTCCAACCCGATTTATTATTGAGATATCAAGTAACAAAATAATTTTACTGTTTCCATTTATCTATCGAAGTTTCTTCACATTAATAGAATAAAAATAATTTCTGTCAAATCATTTGAGCCTTTAGGCCTTGGGGACAGATGAAAAAAGATACTCGGTAGAGGACAAAGGTGGCGCATTCCTGAAAATAACATAATTTTTCCGAAATAAATCTTCTAAAATTATTTGAAAAAACAGTTCCACGTGTTATCTCACGTCTAGTATGAGCACATATTCTTGATATGTGCACATATGCCATTTTCTGAATATCATCAATGACCATTCATTGATTCATTGACTCCAGCAAATAATGCCGCTATTGGTAAGTAAAGGACACAATGCTTCAGATTTTCATTTTAGTGCATAGCCATTGTTTTTACCCATACATCTGAAAGATGTTAGTTTAGGTGTTATCACCGCCCCGATTTAGATTCAGCTATTTTTCCATGATGTAGAATGCAGAATACCTTATCCTCGTTCAATTACTTTGACCTATATTTCCATCATTTATTCAAACGGCAAACGAAGATGAAAAAAAATCATGAAAGAAAAGTTGTTTGGCAAACTTTGACCTAACATCTTTGTGCAGAACCAAACCCGTAACTTGAAATTTGAAATGTGTAAAATAAATTTCTATTCAATTTACCGTGTTATTAGCAGAAATCGAAATTGGTATTCTTCGACCTATATGAAATGTAGGTATACCGGTGCTGAACAAATATGGTAAATTTAATAGAAAGAGATCCTACATGAAGTTATGGGTCTTGGTTTTGCGCCAATATGTTAGGTCACAGCATACCAAGCAACATTTC
>JAMKCH010023717.1:0-19765 GCA_023653785.1 Ophioderma brevispina
TAGAATTCTCGCGCAAATTCTGCTCAATAGTACACTACTTTCTTTATCAAAATAAATTATTATTAGTCAAAGTTCTTGAAATTTTAACTACTTAGTTCTCCAGGTAGAACTCTATTCAACTATAATAGAACTAATATTCGAGGAAAGTTCTTGTATTACGTAATTAACGTCATCATAAGTTAATAATATCTATGAGTATTATTTCCCCCTTATTATGACGTTTGCAGTGATGTAAAATTCGATCCATAAACGTGAGCTTTCATTATAAATATCTACAAAATGATAAATGTGTGAGTGATGATAATCTTCAGGAATCAGTTTCGGTAGGGTTTTACGTTCCTAATATCCAAAACGGCAATACGATATCTTATGCGGCTGGGATCCTTGAACATTTGGAATTGAGTTAGGTGTTTTTAAGAATTAACAGGAAACCGAGTATGATACTGACGTCCTCGCAATTAGAGATTGGCTCATGTACAAATATCCAAACGGCATTGCGATATTTTATGCGGC
Organism: Ophioderma brevispina; assembly: GCA_023653785.1. NCBI lineage: Eukaryota > Metazoa > Echinodermata > Ophiuroidea > Amphilepidida > Ophiodermatidae > Ophioderma > Ophioderma brevispina. The sequence continues at coordinate 514 of JAMKCH010023717.1, forward strand.
TGGGAGCCTTGAACATTTGGAATTGAGTTAGGTGTTTTTAAGAATTAACAGGAAATCGAGTATGATACTGACGCCCTCGTAATTAGAGATGGGCTCATGTACAAATATCCAAACGGCATTACGATATTTTATGTGGCTGGGAACCTTGAACATTTGGAATTGAGTTAGGTGTTTTTAAGAATTAACAGGAAATCGAGTATGATACTGACGTCCTCGCAATTAGAGATTGGCTTATGTACAAGCTTTATGATAAGCGTGCGTTGTGCTAATCCGTTGCCTACTGCAGTTACTGACTGCTGCTGGGCGCTACGTGACCTGAATTCACTGTTATATAATTTGCCCACTGTGCAATATTTAGCCTGTTTAGTACGAGGGGCCGGTTAAGTTGTCATGGAAAAGCAATCCAGATTTCTATATAGGACATATTACAATGTATAATATTTCCATCCAATTGGCAAGATGTTGGGAAATGTTGTTCTTAACCATAGACCTATATAACAGGAAGAAGTGAATCGCGTCGTGCATTATGGAATAGCCGAATAGAAGCCCGTTACCGATTTCTCTCGCACACAGCGCGCCGTGGTTGTTCCTGCGTAAACACTCGCGCGTCGTCACTGTTGTTGCGCATAAAAAATCTGTGCGTCACGCGTTACATTATCAGTGTTTTGGTTATGAAATACGCGATACGTAATATACGTGATGTTTTAGCATTTATAATGATATTGATTGTGATAGGTACTTTTGAAAAAAAATCTTGGTAGTTTACACACTGCGTGTACAGTAATGGTCGTTTACGTTAATAGGTCAGGTTACGGAAACTCCCCCATACGGAACCGACTGTATCGAGAGGCGATGTAATTGAGCAATATTCATCTAGACTCAACTACACTTCATTAGACATTGTGCCCTACAATAAATTTTCAATTGACTAAAACGTATCTACAGGCTGCCCCCTGAAAAATGTCAACACTCAAAACAAAGGCCTTTCGTTAAAATGGGTCTCTGTTTGGTATGTTCTTAAAGTCAAATAAATAAGCTTTTATATTCCGTTTATTTCATTCCAACCCAATATGCATTGATTACAAACTGTAAGAGCTGGTATCCCAGGTAAGATTGCAAGAAACATGATTAAGTAACATACTCAAAATTGGAAGTTATTGATTGAATATTGAACCTACTGAAGACAACGAAGTGTAAATAAAGTGTAAATATTTATGATCGGCAAAATTTTGTTGTATGTTTTTTTCACAACTTAAAGGTGCAACAAGATATTTCACATATCAGGTGTCCCTAAAAATCGAATGTGCTGATTTTTGCCCCGATCTAAAGCTTTCAATCAAAAATATCCCCATCTGAAAGGATTAAGCTGAGAAATGTTTCTTTGGTACAAAAATTGTGAAATTTCTAATTTCGTATAGGAGCAAATACGAAATTCAACCTATATTTTATATTGAAATATAAGAAAATCAAAATCGCCTTTTTTCTCTCTGTCAAGACATTTCTGTAGCCAAATACAAGGTAAGAAATCTATTGAGTGTCTAATCTATATGAAATTATTATCATGACACAATATTTGGGTGCCTCAAAATCTCTCGTTGCACCTTTAATCAGTCAGTTCACTTTCATTAGAAGACATGGTGGATCAGTAATATCCTTATCAATTATATTTCACCGAATGCTGGAACCAAACCGAACCAAAAATGAACAATCAGACGCTTCCGAATTGAATTCCCAGGGAAACCTATGAATCTGGAGACATAATAAATAACAACAAGCAAACAAACAAACAAACAACTATGATAATAGGTCTGCAAGGCCCTGCATGGCCTTGGGAAGTCGTCGGAATTGGAAATAAATACACCAGTAGGAGGCCGAACAGACACTGAACGGACCGTATCTGGCAAGAAATCAAGCCAACATATCTCTTGTTAGAAGAGCTGTTGTGGCAGATCCATGAGCGCGTGAAACAACACGTTGTCGGGAATATAGAAGTCCTCCTTCAATATATAGAATAACACAGCAATACTTATTTGTTGTCCTTTTAAAATTGGAAAGATGATGTGCTCTTAAGTCAAGGTCCTCATGTTGATTCATGTCTTTCACATGCTTAAAAGACCAATTTAATTTTGCACTCTCATTTTTGATGAAGCCTATCTTTTGTTCTACTCATTTGATTGGAATGAAATAAATGGAAAATAAAAGTTTGTTTTATTGGCTTGAAGGGAATGTCAAACAAAGACCCATGCGTGCTTTTGTTTTTAACAATATTCCTTTGTCCCGAGTGGATTTTTTGACAGCCTGTATATTGTTTTTGTTTTAATAACTGCATTATAACTGCGATTTTAGCATTTTGGGAAATGTGGCAAATAAGCGACATGATATATAAATTTTTGCACCGTTTTCATGTCCATCCTTGGAATTTGGAAATCAAACATTTCGACGAATTATTATACATTGAATATAGTTAGGGCTGGTAGGGCATACATGTAGTGTTTGGTTCAGTTTCTTTCAAAAGCATCAAATTTGGCCCAGATGTTGCCTATACGATACTTTTTTGATTTCTGATGGGCGCCAAGAAGGACGCTCCCTGGAGCCGCCACCGGAATTATAATTCAAAAACTCAAAAAAGGTTATATTCACGAATGATGCATCTTTTAGGGGTTTTGGGGTTGAAGATTCAGATTCCAATGTTATTTTAATGATATAATGTCAACTTAATCCTTTAATACCGCCATATTGAACAAATCAAAGATGGTCGCCAGCAGGATTTCAATTTTAAATCTAAAAAGACGAGAATCATAAATGAGTATTGTTTAGGGGTTTTGAGGGTTGGAGATTCAGATTCTAATGTTATTTACAGATACGATGACAACTTCTTCTTTTAAAGTCATCATAAGGTCATTTATTTTGTAAACATCAGCAGTTTTCGTCAACATTTACAATTTCCAAAATTATACCACATTTTATACATTTCTGCATGCGGAAGGTCAACCTTTTGGAAGATGCTAAGCCAAACACAACTTACCAGCCATCAAATTACATGTTTTGAAACAAGGGGTAATAAGAATTTTGAATTTCGCTAATTTGGACACACATATGCTGTATATTTGTTTTAAGATTATTTCAACCATATGAGCGTCACCACTTCCTGTCGTCTTGTCAAGATGAAATTCGGCTCTGAATAGCATCAGGTACTACTGCCGCTGCCTAAAGTGGTCATGCTCATAGGTTTGACATAGCACGTGGCTCCAAATTAACAACATTCAAATTCTTATTATTTATTGTTTCAAAACATGTATTATGATGGCCTGTAGGTTCTGTTTAGCTCAGTGTCTTCCAAAAGGTTGATCTTACGCATACAGAAATGTATAAAATGTTGTCCAATTTGGTAAATTTTGTATATGTTAACGAAAACCCTTAAAATAATGATTTTCACAAATAATATGACCTTAGGATGACTTTAAAGTTGACAATATATGATTAAAATACCATTAGAATCTGAATCTTCAACTCAAAATGTATCATTCATGATGCGAGTAGGTCGGTGAACAAATAGTCATAATGAGAAAACTCTTATTTTTGACCCCCTGTACAAATACCTGCGCCCCTGTCTTTGCATGTTCCACCCTTTTTGCAATTGTTGACTTTTAATATGTCATTCTATGCGCCTTTTCTAGCAGTTCAATTGCAATTAGTGGTGGATAAATATCCTATAAGGATCCTATAAATTCTATAGCCTAAAGGATACAGGCTATGCTGTAGTGTTACCTCGTTTTAAACAAGAAAAATACTTCAGTGATCACGTGGGTCAATTTCGTATAATTTTGGGTTGAAACGTAATCTTTATGGTGTTTTACCAAATTGCGAAATATTCAAATAGCTATAAATTTAGTTATTTGAGCACGCTTCATGTTGATATTTAATTCTCATAATTCAAAAGGAAAAAGCCAAATGGAATTGAATTGGCATTTCCTTCTGCAAATTTGAGAGCTTTCTGGTTGCAGTAGTTAGAACGCTATTTGAATGCAAAATGATGCAGCAAAAACGTAGCTATAAACGGCTATAACTCTAGATATTGCCCTTGTTTCAGAATATAGAGCATATCGTCTAGTATCTCGAGATATAGTTCCACAACATTTTATTATTGGCAGAGAGTAATAATGCGGTACAAGTGACAAAAATTCGAAGTAAACAAGTTTCCATGCTGCTAATATTGAATGAAGAGAATACATATAATTAGTTTGTCCATAGTTCTACGACAACTTTGGATATTGTCACAGAGAGTAATCATGTGGAACAAGTGCCCGAAAATTCGAAGCAAACAAGTTTCCAGGCTACTGATATTGAATGAAATGCACGTCTTTGCTTCTGTAGAGGTAACAAAACATGTGAAATTTGGCTAAGTACACTGACATCATGTTTTGAGTGAACTCAGTTTTACCCATTGAGAAAGTGTGCACTTTTTCAAGGTTAGATATAAAGGTTGAACAAACTACCTTGCCATTAGAAGTTATGAAACCAACGTAGTCATTAGTCAGAGAGACTGACGGATTGCATTGGAAAACAAGTTTCCAGGCTACTGATATTGAATGAAAAGAGTAACAACCATTTTATAAATGATGGTAAACAATTTGTACCTGTACAAAAATGGACGATTTTGAACCGCTTACTTACTTAGATTTTTTTCTGTCATTAACACTGGCCAAAAGTATTGCAACATGCAGAAAAACACTTTATATTAAAAATTGATTTTAAAAAGTTGCAAACAGATTTCCAGAATCATATAGTACCAAAAACTTTAATTTGATTGTCATGTTACCTAAATATGGCGGGTTAGAGGAGCTGGCTAATGATAACTTGCCGATTGTACTCCAGAAGGAATACAGGCACAGGAACGTCAAAGCGGCTGCAAAATAGTCGCAAAATAGTCGCTAAATGAACTGTACGGGTTTGTCAAGTTCTACTCTAAACGTTTAGGGCGAAAACGGAGTGGTTGCATGGACTGGAAATAAGATGACGTCAATAAAAGATGGGAGTACATCCATCACCGCTGGACTCAGGAAATCTAATGGCAAGAAAGAGGTCACGTGATAACTTGAAGACATGTCTTTAATCGCACCCTTGACATTGTGCTGTTTGTCATTCAATGTGAAGGCGTATGATTTACGTAAACCACGTGATTTATCATTCGAATTGCATTTCGAATGTCTCTGAATTTCCCGAATTTTTCGAAGACCACTGTCTTCCATTGACTTTATCTCATTTCTGGTCCACACAACCAATTCGATTTTCTCCCGTAAACATTAAGGTAAACCTTAAAAAACCAAACGGCCATTATGAAGCCATTTACTTTGTTTCTGTGTCTGTATACGTTCTGGAGTGCAATCAGCAAGTTATCGTTCAGGGTTCCTTTATTTTAGGGAACATGACAATCAAATAAAACGTTTTTCGTCCTCCTGGATTCTGGGGAATACCATCTGGATGAAAAAAAACAACTTTGGCATTCAATACGTAATGTGTGCACTTGGTCAAGAATCCGTGCTATAATTTGAAATCAACTTGTTATTATGAATTTCGTTTTCTGCATATTGCAATACTTTTGACCAGTGTGTTTAGAAAATGGGGTTCTAGAGACCCGCAAAAAAAACCTTTTCCAGTTTTACGACCAACGATATACTTTTTCCCGACTCATATTTTTTGTATATACCTTTTGGATACGTATCTTTTCAAGAAAAATATCAAAATCCATCTCCCGTTTAGTGCGGGTCCCCTTATCTACCAACGGGAGTGTCAGTAAAATAATTAAAACAAGTTATTATGAATATTTGTCCTGTCTAAGAATTGACTTATTCGTGTAATTAAAAATAAATAACAATATAAAATTTAAGTTAACCCTTTATATGCTGATAGCGCTCGGTTTACTTTTGACATATTTTCATCCCGCGACTGTACAAACCAACGGCAAAGTTTACACTGCAGACAATGCCACCAAAAATATGACATAGTAAAAAATGACATAATTTTTGTTCAATATAGGTAAATTGGACATTTTAGAACACATATTAAGAACTGTCCATTCATTCCATTATATGATTTGTGGAAACGGGCCTTTTTTAAATTTGTGTTCTCTTTGTTCCGAATTCAAAGTTGACTAAGTCTGCATATCCGAATTCGTTGAGTTTGTATTCAAAATTGGCATTAGATACCCATAGTTTCTAATTTTGCAGCTTTCTTTTTTTGGGGCTAAAGTAAGGTTTCTTTTCTCTGTTGTTGTTGTTCTCCTAAGAGATGGAAGTGTCCGAGTTTTGTTCGAAATATAATGATTTAAGTTTTAAAAGTTAAAAAAAGAAGAACCAAATAGAAATCTTGTGAATTCTAAAATTAGGGAAAGAGTCCAGAAGGGAGGAGTAGAGAGTACTTCATTCAGAATTTTGTTTCCAATATTTTTTTCAATTTTTTTTTTTTTGGAATGGTTTATTTTTTGTTGTTACATTTCATTTTTGTTACATATCGCGTCATTACATTTTACGTAACTCATCAAATCACGGCACGCTGGACACCTGGGGAGGGAGGCTAACAGTTGGAGGTGATGGGGACCATCGGCCAGCGACTCAAACTGGGGGCATTCGGTGAGAGATTTTACCTCAAAATATGGACTCTTTCAACGAGAGGCCAAAAAGCGGGTCAATCAGTGATAAAGATTAAATAAAATTTCGGGAAAATGATAATGCAAAATTTCATATTATTAGTAAACTTTGGAGACATAAATGTCAAATAATATATTTTAACCAATTTGGGGAGAAGGTTGTCCAAAGATGGGGTCATTCGACAAATGATTTTCTAAAAATCGGTTAACATTATTAAAAAAGGGTATTATTAAGTGACAGCAAATCAAAACAGACAGAGTATTATTATTTATTATCTTTATCCAGGGTAGGACCGAAATCCGCTAACCGCTGTTCTAGTCCGGCGGGAGCCATAGTCCGGGCTCCATAGACGATAATGGAATAAAGCGTGAGACTAATGTTGCGTGAAGATTCAACTGAATCGAGTGCCCTGTTCTTCATCGTTGTAGCCGGACTATGATTACGGCGGACAATAATTACTTCTACACAGGGACCCTGGAAAATTGATATTATACATTGGAAAAGTTAACCTTCTTATCCGTCACAAAATTTACGCACATCGGCGATTATGTTCATGATATAGTGACGGATGTTGAATTTTCCCTATACTAAAGCGTTATTCAGCATCCGTCATTATGGAATACAACAATCGGCGTTTACCGAACAGCTATCAAACCAACAAACCAATCTGCTCCAATTGGTTTATTACATAATAACGAATGTTGAGTGGATTGCCGAGACTCACCGTTTTTAACTGTAAATATAATATAAATTTCTAGAAACAGTAATATTTATAAATTAATTCATAATTTGCTCGTGTCAGTTATAAATTAAAGAATTTTTACACACAAAAGTATTTAAAAAGCCCGTCACTATGTAATAAATCAAGGTCTTTGTTATGTAACATACGTCAAAATTACCAAATTTCTAATTAAGATTATTAATTAATGAAGTACTTGTAAGGTTCGGCACTTGGTATGTTTGAAGATTTTGGTATTTAGTACCATTTCCCTTAATTTCGTAAAAATGATACAAAATTCGTCACATCCGTCACTATGTAATACACCCGACGATATAATCCAAATTACAACGAAAATAAATAGAACAAGTTTACAAACAATAAATAATATATGGATCAGTTGCACGAAAGTATAGAATTTTATCAATTGCACCATGAAAGCACAAATTCAAATAATAACCTTTAACCCTCCGCTACCGAAGGACGGTGGTTGCCACTCTCCCTTCAGGCTTTTTTTCGCCTTGCTAAAACCACCCTTTTGGTGCCAATATATTTAATGCAATTGTCAATTGACATTTTACGTTCCATTTCATGCAAAACAAACATCCACCGGGGTATATATAAGATACAGGGTGATCCAAAGTAATGGAATGGGGGGGGGGGGGGGTGGCAACCACCCCCTTTCGAGAGAGAAGTACCACCATGCCTAGTATCACAAATACTTGATTTTTGTACCAATAACTATTGTCCTCTTCTTTCCATTGATATCAAAAAGATTACACCAAAATCACTAAGCACCAAACAGAAGAACCCTAACTTTGCTTTGCGTACCAATCAGCTTACCAGAATTCATATTATTACGACGTCTGGTGGACGACAAGGTCAGAAATTGCCATTAGCTTGGCAACAAATAACAGAATTTGAAGGTAGGTTTCAATGAGTACGCCGTCGGAGTACGCAAGTAGTCAAGCTTTCGTCAGATGATTGCTCTGACTTCATCAGGATTGAAGTAGGAGCAAGAAACTCGGATTTTTAATACTATAACTCGGACGTCGTAGAAATTGGCGATATTGCGGAAGAGAATGAAATCAGTTTTGCTCTGTTGAGCTGCGTAATAGAGTATCCCACATGTGGCTAACATCTTTGCCATCCATTCTATTGATGGTGGAAGTCTCATTACCTCTGATCTCAAGCGATTCTCGGATAGGTTTCATACCTTTGTGATGGAACCGAAATATACTTTTAGAGCCTTCTACCTTGCGTTGATCAGTAGCATGTTTATGTTTCGACACCCTTCTCTTTAGGGGACGTTTAGTCTGACCTATGTACTGCTCACCGCAGCTACACGGGATGGAGTATACGCAAGGAGAATGATCTTTAGGCAAGGGGTCTTTGGGGTGGCTGAGAATGTCTCGTAACTTGCGTGACCGTGAGTAGTAGGTCTTAACACCGGCACGAGTTAGGATTCTGTTGATTCTCTCAGATACACCTTTGACATGCGGCATAAACGTAGTACCCTTGAAGTTGTCCTCAGCTACATGGTCTTGTGTAAGTTGTCGGGACTGTTATATTATTTGCAGATGATACTACAATAGTTTACTCACATACTGATATTACCAAAAAAAATTAATCTGATCAATGATGAACTGTCTGAAGTAAGCAACTGGTTAAAGGCAAATAAATTATCTGATAATGCTACCAAAACAAACTACATGGTATTGGGAACTCCACATATGACATCAAATATAGTTGATAAATCATGTTCAATTGATAAGTCATGTCGTAATGATAAGTCATGTCGTAATGATAAGTCATCCCCAAACGACATCTGTTTGGAGGCAATAAAGATCACTCTCGATTATACAGATTTAAAAAGAGTGTTTGAAACAAAGTTCTTAGGGGTACTAATAGATGAAAACCTAACTTGGAAGCAACATACAGATGGTATTTCAAAAACTATATCACGAAATATTGCAATGTTAAATAAGCTGAAATATTTTGTACCACAACGTATTTTACGTTCTTTGTATTGTACTCTTATCTTGCCGTATTTAAATTATGCTATTTTAATATGGGGAAATACGTCAAAAATGTCCTTAGACAAATTATTTAAGCTCCAAAAATGGGCTCTCAGAACTGTTTCTACTTTCTAATAGCCATTATAGAAGCCATACGGCGCCATTATTTTTCAAAATTCACATATTATTAAAATCTTTGATATGTATAATTAGGATGGGGGTGGTATTTATGTATAAGTACAGCACAAATCAGTTGCCAACTACCTTTAATGGATATTTTACTAGACGCTATGACGTCCACAATTACAACACAAGAAATAAATATAATTATAATTTGACTCATAATAAGAAAGTATTTTCAGATCAATCTGTACACACATTTGGACCTATCCTTTGGAATTCACTGAATCAAACACCGAAGCAATCAAATTCAACTAAACATTTTAGAAATCAATATAAAAAACAACTTATTTCTAAGTATGACTAATTTTGGGATATTCTGGAGTATATAAGTCTTGTATTTTTAAAGTTTTTGATTATGATATTATGTTCACTGTGTTTTCATTTTGATATTCTTTATGTGTAACTTTATGTTAAGGGGGTGGTCGCTTCTGGCCTTTTTGACCTTTTGACCATCTCCTCCATAATTGTGTTTTTTTAGATTTTAGAAATGTCTTTTGTGATTGTTGATTTATATGATTTTTTTTATATTATGGAAATAAAGTTGATTCTGATTCTGATTCTGTTTGGAAACAGCCTACTGTAATAGTTTCCTAGGATAGCCGTTTTTGTGTAACGCACTTTCGATGTATTGTATTTCACTGGGTTGGTTGGCATCATCACATAGTGTGAGAGCTCTATGGACTAGTGTGTTGACAACACTGTTTTTAACCGACATGTGATGACTTGATGAGAAGTGGAGGTACCAGTACCAGTGTGAGTAGGTTTCCTATGGATCGAAATGGTCAACTCAGCCTTAGTCCTCTGCACCTTGACATCCAGAAATGGTATGCAGCAATTCTGTTCTAGTTCCATGGTGAACTTGATGTGGCCGTGTTGACTATTGAGATGACTGAGGGACTTGTCTAATTCCTATCTGGCATGTCACCAAACGACAAAAGTGTCGTCAACGTACCTGAACCAGACCACAGGCTTCAACGGATACGATTCCATGGCCTTGGTCTCAAAGTGGTCCATGAAGATATTAGACGTGATAGGTGAAAGGGATGAGCCCATAGCTTGGCCTTCTTTTTGCTCGTAGAACTTCCCTTGTCACTTAAAATATGTAGAAGTATGGCACAGTTTGGGGAGATCTACAACATCTTGTCAGGACAATCTAGTCCGCTGTTTCCAAGTGTTGGATCAACGACGTAGGGCATCACCAATGATATTGCAGGCACATTGGTAAATAACGATACGACATCAGGATGTCACCTGGCTGCGTCAGTATCTGTTTAACCCTTGTTCGTGATGTATAAAATTCCCTGCCCTGTCAAAGGCGCTAGTATATCTGCTAGATGTTTGGCTAGATTGTAACATGGGGAATTAATCGAGCTAACAATCGGCTGAAGAGGAATTGTCTCTTTATGTACCTTAGGAAGGCCATACATTCGTGGTGATACAGAATGTCTAGGTGTCAGATGTGTCGCTTGAGGTACAGGAAACATATTTTGATCTTTCAAGTCTCTAATCGCTTTGCCAAGTTTCCGTTTGCAGATATGCAGTGGGGTCTTTCTTGGGAACACGATATGTATCACTGTCTGATAGCAAGTCATCCATTTTACTTATGTAGTTGACTTTGACCAGAACTACAGTGCAGCGAACGTTGTCGACTGGTAGGACAATGATGGACTCATTACTCTTGAGATTGGCCAAAGCGTTCTTCTCATCACGAGAGATGTTGGACCAAATTGGCTTCGCCTTGGCACAGCCCTTTGATACCGTACTCAGTAGCGGTTATCAGTTTGGTGAATGAGCAAAGTTCATCCCTTTCTTCAGGACTGAAACTTCTGAACTGTTCAGCACATGTGAGCTTGCATTCAGGACAGTCCCATCAGTAATTCTCGATCCACTCTCTAAAGGTTGCATCGATCGGGTTCCATTATTGATGTTGCTGTTGCCCATAATCACCGATTTATCCTCCTCAGATGAAATCGGTGCCGATTCATCCTCCACACACTATAAATTTTGCAATGGATAATGTAATTGTGTACAAATGGGCAAACCATTTGTTGAACTCTACTGATGATATGTAGCAAATAAACTTGTAATTATTGATGTTATTTAAATCGCCATCCTTGTGAAGGGGCACAACCTTGGCTTTTTTCCATGCATTAAAAAACACCCGTACATGTTGATTATGTAGTTTAGGCTATCTAGAATTACACGTGTGTCAAGTTTGAGAAGTATGCAATTGATACCATCTAGCTCAGTAACCTTATATTAAGAATGTGATTGTTGACATAATCATGGGAAACACGCAGCAAAGCTAAGCTTAGGTTTCGTTACCTGTACTCCGCCATTCAGATTTGGCAGAATGGTTATTAACATCAACATTTTCAGTAAATTTACAAGCAACATTCACGAATTCGTTAAAAGTATTAGAAGTATCATTACTACATGTCAGAACTTTGCCATTGACAACAATAGAGGACGGGTTGGGGATGACTTAGATGGAAGAATATCATTCAATGTTTTCCACAAATTAGCAGAATTACATACGCCTTTTTTTTAGGTAGAAAACAATTTTCTTGCACTAGAACGGGTCCGACACACCACCCAGCTTCCAGTCAGTGCCAAACGGCTTATGGACTATACATGTACAATGTATTTTCCATATTATTCAACACACCAATGCTGCCCATATCGTTGAAAAATAAGCGTAATCCGTCCATTATTATTATAGGCTTATTATGATTATGATTATTATTATTATAGGGCTTATTCACCGAAGACTCTTCGGCGCCGTCAGATGCAGTTAATGGTCTAGCCACAGCCGGAAAAGATTACGTCCCTGTAAACTACCCGCTTCCTTTCGTTGATACAGCTAGTGCAACAACTGAATACCGGATACCGATAACAATTCTGGATGACACGGAAGGAGAACCATGGAGGAGTTTCTCATTAACGCTAATTTTATTCAAACATCAGATGGGAATTCAGCTGTGTGTACTTCGTGCAATTTTCTAGTTCAGATAATTGACGACGATGGTGGTGAGTTTCAGCCGTATTCCCGACTTTAAATTTTAATTCAAGGTCAAGTAATATTTCCTAATTTTTCTTTCATCTGAAATCTTTTCAACTGTGTGAGCAGGAAAATGGCCCTGCCAATACCCTGATGAGAAAAAAAGATCTGAAGTGTTTTTAGGTTGATTGTTGAATATCATTAGCTCCGTTGTTCGCTTGAGTTTACATCTACCCATTGGTCACTGACAATCTGGAAGTAAATTGAGTTTTTTCTAAATAATTAGCACTCTTTTCATATGGGATAAGACTTTTCCTGGTTAACATATATTTTTGGAATTTTAGTGAAGAAAGTAAGTTATCCCCAGTCATGTAGCACGGAAAAATCGTTAAATCGCAAACGTATCATAGCCTAGTTACTTCTTAACTAAAATCCTTTCAATTGGTCAATGAACTGTTTATGTCATTTTGTCGCAAAACTAATTTTTGTATGGGCACCAAGGTTATATTGCCTGTTAAATTCTGAAACAAGTTGGCAAAATTCTATACATTGTATATTGCACCCCAATAAACATTAGCTAGAACTGTCTAGCAGGGAACCGTGATAGAGGGGAACCGTGGTCCAGTGGATAAAGTGGATAAAGCGCAGGACTTGACTTATTTGGACTTCCACGCATAGGCGGTGTGTCCCATTGGCTTGGTATGGTAATCTGTGTTCGGCATCCTGGCGACATGGCCAAACCACTTCAGCCGTCTCCTGGTGACTGCATCCGTGATGGTGCATGTGATGTTCAGACGATGTCTAATTTCTCATTTCTATTGTCCAGAAGGTTCACTCATAGGATGAGACCGGAGAATCTAATCTCAAAGCGTTCTAGCTTTTGGACAGTATGCCTTCGCCAATACCCAGGGACTTGCTCCATAGTAGCAATGGGGAGTATAAGAGACTAGTATATTCTGACTTTGAGCGATCTTGTGATGTCATGATTGCTCCAGATGGTATTCTTGAGTCTACCGAATGCCCATGCTGCCAGTTTTGTACGCCTCTTGATGTCCTCCTTAACCGAGGGCACATTACTTCCAAGAAAGACAAAATCATTTACTTTGTCATGGTGTCTGGTTAAAGGTGATGTCTCTTGGGTCATCGGAATGATGTTGCATTTAGATGGGTTGATCTTCATCCCCCTTTGGGCATAACTAAGTGGGTTGATTTTTATCTCTCCCATTTGGATTCCGGAGCTAGGTTTTGAACTCCTCTCATTACAAATTCTAAGAAGAGATTGAAGAAGCATGGAGATAGAAGCATCCCTGTCTCACACCAACTAAGACTTCGAACCAGTCAGTGAGTTGTCCATTCACCACTACTGAGCATATGGTTTGCTCTACTCTTTTTCAATTAGGTCTACACCTTGCTGTCTACTCCAATTAATCTTAAGCATTTCCAGAGTGGCCTCTCTCCAAATGGTATCAAATGCTGCTTTAAAATATACAAAGTTCCAGTGTATAGGAATGAGTCTATTCTTTTGGCCTTCTCTAGCAACTTCGCGACCAATAAATACAGCATCAGTAGTACCTCTTGAGCTTCTTAATCCACATTGCTCCTCTCCAAGGTAGTCATCTATGGTGTCCTGGATCCGGTTCAGGATCATTCTACAGATACTTTCCCTGGGATCGACAGTAAAGTAATTGCTCTATATTTGGCGGGATCTAGTTTCTCACCTTTATTGTATACTGGAGTTATCAGGCCATGCTCCCGTCTTCTGGAATTTCCCTTCTACCCAGGCAATTGTTGATTATTTTCAACAGTAGCTGTCTCATAGCTGGGCACCTGCTTTCAGGGTTCAGCAGAGATTTTATCCCATCCACATGCTTTGTTATTTTTCAGTTTCTTAATGGCCCCTCTTCTACTTCCTCTATTGGGAAAGGCCTGCCTGTTTTAGTTAGAATTGGCCCAGGTTCTGGGCTGGGGAGTGAAGTAACTTCTCCTCTTTGGGGAAGCAGGTATTGAGATGTTGCTAAAGTGTTCTCCCACACTTGCATTATTTTATCTGGAGCAGTTTTGAGGGAGCTATGTTTGTCTTTGGCAGCTGCTGGCAGTTGAGCTTTTTCACTCGCTAGTCTACGGACGCACTTGAAGAGTCTGGCTGTTGTTCCTAGCAATGTGCATCTTCCATCTCTTAACTCCTTTTCGAGCAGCTTCTTCTTCAAGCTCTTTACTTGATATTTGACCTCCTTGTTCAGTGTTTGGGAGTAGTGTGGGGACTTCTTCTGTGCAGTTGGTTTTCATCATTTGGATCCTTGATGTCCTTCTTTGATGACATGCCATTCTTACTTCTTCAGGGAGCCCCTTAATTTGCCGGGCCCTTTTCACACCCACTGTTTCCCTCTGTTTTTATTTTAATGGCTGTTCCTTGAAGTTGGTCCATAGCCCTTCAACATCAGTGTCTTCTATTGGAGGAGTGGTCCAAAGGCACCCACCTAGCTTTGCCACACGACTTCTGCTTGCAATTGTGGGATCGCTGAATCGACTGAAACTGACGTCATACTTCTTGGGTACGCTGTTATATTTGATTTTTGGTAGGTATAAAATTTCATTCTCCTTAGCCAGCACCAGGTTGTGTTCTGAACCGACATCGGCTGAGCCGTAAGATCTGCAGTTCTGAAAGTTTTCAAGTTGTCCAGTTGGGTAATGAAGAAGTCACTCATGTTTCTATATTGCCCACATGGGAATGTCCCATAAAGCGCAGGACCCTGATAATTGGTTCTGAGTTCGAGCCCCGCCGTGGCCAACGTGTTGTGTCCCTGGGCACACCCTTTATCTCGCTTGTCCACTTCAACCATGGAAGAAAGAGATAAGAAGGAACCACAAACGACTTTCCACATCCGATTTTAAAATCTTTTTATCCATTCACCTGCACTAAAGGAAGGGATTCAAAACCACCCTTTGATCAAAATCCCTCTGCCGCAATCGATGTAGGCGAGCATGCATTGAGTCAAATATTTGATAAAACGCCTATGTCCGAACACGTAAAAGTTAAAGTAGATTGCTATTACAATATAGTTCCGGCGGTCTCCGGTGTGTATTGTTGTTGTTTTCGTTATATAAGAGTTAATGTACACATCCGTTTCTGCGTTCCCCTTTCCTGCCCAGCCCTACCCAGTGTGAAAATCAGGATGATAGTTTGACCGGGGGGATCTTGGATTTTTGTTGGGCAACACCCCTGCCTCGATTCCAGGGTTCGAAAGTGACCTCTAAAGGCGCATCTTTGTTGAAATTATACTAGTTTTTCAGTGAAATATACACCTAACAGTACAGCAGTTGTAATATGGACATCCTTACTGTGCTTTTTAAATATATTTTCCACTAGTATTATCCCATTTATAGACTCTTTTTGGCAATTACCCTTATCATAATTATAAACATCTTTACTTGTATCCAAAATATTTTGATTAATAGGTATCAATTAATTTTTCACTGTATCATTATTTACTAAAATGTGGCTTGGACAAGCTTGTCTGAGTAACCGATTTAAATCCCCTTCACAAGAAATGGACCAAGCCATTGAAACCTGGTTGTTGCTTGGATGCTTTCCCTCTTCTATACTCTTCACCAGGTTGCTTGTGCGTCCACAGCACGTAAAACTGGACCAATAAGCGGAGCGCGAAGCGAAGCTCTTTTAGACAAACGCGTATGTACATATTGTCAGCTATTGAAAATCTATAGCTGACAGGTTTAAAAAAATACCGACCCTCATTTGATCCCCCTTTTCGTTCTTACCATTAACTCCTACTCGGAGTTTATTAATCGACGGGGTACCGAACAGGGGCGGCGCCAATTTGTAAATTTGTGTTATATTGAAGTTTTCATTTTAGGTGATTATAGGTCAAGAGGCTGAAGGATTTGAAATGTCAAATGAGTCATAAGCTTCTGTCGCTCAATCTGCCAGGTTGGGTGGTGTTTATAACATCGCAAAATTCCCCACCCACTCTCCCCTAACGTAGAATGTTAGATAGTCTCTAGTACTGTAAGGGAGGTTATTTTTGTGGGCGTGGTAATTTGTTTTTTGAGAATTTTCAGACAATTTTATGGCTTTGAGCTAATACACTAATGTTGTACAAGATTTGAGACTCTATATTTTGATATTTCCCCTCCAAATGTTACAGGAGTATTTTGGAATATGGGTAATATTCCTTAAGTGTATTTTCAAATGAATATAAATTTCCTCACCCTAAGTATCTTGGCTTTATTTACTGTTAGTCTGTTTTCCAAATTTAGCACTTGTTGTCCTTAGGAGTAGATTACCTTCAAAGTGTGGTGTGGGACAGGTGTATATTACGCGCCCTCTCATCAATTAAATGATAATGGCCGGGTAGTTCCAATGGGAATTACCGATAGCTTGCAACCCCGAGGTATAGGTTATATGGGGATCTATAATTTAAGGGTATTGGAAGATTGTCTAACATACTTTTTTTGTATCAACATTGTGTGTGTGTATGTTGATCCAATTAGATACTATGTGAAATAATGAGCTGATCGACAGGAACGCCTCGTGCTTACTTCAAATCTAAGAATAGCCATGTATTTTCTGGGAGATAATAATTTTCATATTGTTTTTTGACTGTAGGCCCTAGTCTATGATGAACCAATAAATATTGATCAAGATCGCAGGTAAATTTGCAGTGACTTATAATACCCCTTTGCTGGGCCTGTTCTCAATACGAAAAAGATCCACATTTAAATAGCCAACTCCAAGAAAATGACACTTGTACACTGCAAGAACAATACCCACTTAGGGTTATTTTGCTGCTAGATTTATAATATTTTTTTTTCCTATTTGTATCATTGAACCAGTCACATTCCACAAACTGAATTTGGTACCCCTAGCGACTAGAACTTGATAATTTGAGTCTCGCATTTGCAGCTAGTCCCTCTTTTTTTAGGAACGATCATGGTTGCCCGGCAAAATCAATGAACCCCCCGGGCGTTTTATCGGTTTCCATGGATGTGGCTATATGTTTGGGTATTCGCTGATTCCCGCTGCCCCGGAATCTTTTCGCAAGGAAGAAACAACCACGAACTGAGAATTTGCTCGAGCCATAAAGTCTGATTAGTATTGTCCTCGGAAGGGCCACTTGAGAGAATCTGGAATTAACAATTGCAATTTAGGGCGGCAGATAGATCCAAAGAGGTTCTATATAGAAGAGAGGCAAAACGTACGTCATCTTTAGAAATAATGTCTGCAGTTTTGCCGACCACAAAGAAAACATAGAGAACCAACAAGAAAGCAATGGCTGCCTCAACTTCTTCCACATACTGTGGGGACGCTCTGCATATACACTAATCGTAGTGATACAAATTGATGTATGTGTGTAGAGGTGGGCCAGGTGTAATATAGTTGCCACCTGATTTCATTGCTAGATACTCGTTTTTTCTCATAATTTGCAATGCGAGCTTAGGTGAAAAAGATGTATTCATTGAGCGGTTTATTTAAATCAAGGACGAATGACGTGTTATTTCATTCGTTGTGTGCCATGGGTAGGGACAAATTAACCATCCAATAGCACCCAACATCAAAACTGTATTTTTGCCGGATTGTTTGTATGGAATTGCCATTATGTGTTATACAACACCCACAAACTAATAATATCCGTGCAATATTCAAAATGGTCAGCGCCCAGCACGGACGACTGGTTGAATGATAGATGTTCAAAACATCAATGGGTCGTTGTGGTCCTTCTTATTAACCCAGGAGCTAGCACACATTTGTAACACATCTCAAGTACAAAAGGTTTGTTTGAGTGATTAAATATGACTGACAGACTGATAGAAACCCCTGAAACGTGATTCTTAAGTGCCAGCAAGTGGTGCCTTAAGGAAAGGGGGGCCAAAACAAGTTTGTATCAGGGGTCAAATTGTAAATTGATCCAATAATGTTTGAAAAGCACACCATGTTATGTTGTCTCACCATAAGGATTCAGAAAAGGTATAGTTGTTTTTAAATGTACACACTAAAGTTTCAGCGTTATAGGCCTAAAACATCACAAAATCAATAAAAGGTCAATTTTCAGTTGTACAGGGGTCAAATTTAAAATCCTCCGATTTGGATAAAAAATGGTGCAAATTATTGGTGGAGCTATAGCATTTAAAATTAGGAATAGTTTGAGTTGTCTCAAAGGCTTGATTAAGAAAGTAGGGGTAACAAGATCAAGCCCCATTGGGGAAATGCAATGGACGGACCTGTTGTGCCCCCTTACATCGGAAACTAAGCATTTTAAGGCAGTCAAAAACTATTCCTTATTTTAACCTATGAACTCACCAATAATTTGACACCATTTTTATCCCAAATCGGAGCAACTTTAAAATTTGACCCCTCTGTAAACTGAAAGTGACCCTATATGTTTTTGCTGTTTTTAGCCCTAACTCTGAAAAACTTCTAGGCTGTACATACAAAAACATACCTTTCTGAATCTTATGTTAGAACACAGAAACATGGGTGTGCTTTTCAAAATGATTCGATCAATTTACAAATTTGACGCATGTATACAAACTTTTGTTTGGCCACCTCTCCTTAAAGGTGCAACGAGATATTTCACATAAGGTGTCACTAAAAAATTCGAAAGTACTGATTTTGCCCTACGTAAGTCTTTCATCAAACAATATCCCCATTAAGAGGATTAAGCTGAAA
>JAMKCH010023718.1:0-19521 GCA_023653785.1 Ophioderma brevispina
ACACTTTGGTAATTGTAAAATATAGAACAATGAGTTTGTTAATTGAATCATAAGACAGAAGCTTCTAAAAAGTACGTTTTAAGGTGGCATACCTCACTTATCAGAGATGTATTTTCATGCTTTGCATTCAAGTTTCTTTTTCAAATTTGCCTTTGGTTTTTTTTATTATTTGATGATAAACTTGTTGATGCACAAAATAATAGTGATACAAAGGTACCTTGTGGAGTATGAGGTATTTGACAGGCACAATCGTGACAAATACCCAATATCGTGAATTTTTACAAATTAAACATCTTGAGTGCTTTTTATAAGTTGTGAGAAATCATAGACCTTAAAATGTTGAATATATTTTAGAGCAAAACTTCAGAAGACAGTGACAGAACTTTTGACAGAGATAGAACAATGCAGGAGGTTTTTACTGGATACAGGAGGACATCCTCTGAGTTTAGAAACACTTCAGTGGCACAGCTGGGGGAGTAGTCCTGGGAAAATTGTTTTGAAGGGAAATCAGGAAGAAAGATAGATCGCTGGAAACTCATGCTAAATCAGCCTTTTTGGCCTGCACAACATGTTTTGGAAGTCTAATTGTTAAGTGTACGATGTATGGATGGATGGTTGGTTAGTTGGTTGGGGTTAGAGAATTGTAAGAGATTTCAATCCACAAGAATAATCTAACAGAATAGTCACTGAACTGCACACTTGGTAATGTAGAGCATTTTTGAGGACGGTTTCTATATATTTTCGAAAGGTTTGAATAGTAATGAGTCATTTGTAAAGTCTTCAATACAACCTCTTATCCACTGTACATCTCCACCCAACACTGATTTACTTCTATTTTTCTGATTACATGAATATTAACAAGCTTATTTGCAAATTTGTAATAAAATTGTGATTACTTTTTTGTTGTTCTTATTACCTAGTTGGCCTATTTGCCCTCCTGATCAAAACAGTATTGGGGAGGGGACCTCTTAAAGGCATCCTTGATCCTGCAAAATCGTCCATAAGCCAGTTTCTGTAAGCGTGCCTTAAAATTCGAGTTTGTTGCACGTCACCTGGTGATTAATTTTCCAATATATCACCTTGAAAGGGGTGGCCCCCCTGACTAGATTAGGTATGTTTCCGCCCCAAAGTGCATCATTTCGCGTATGCCTATTTAAAAATGGCCACCATTTTTTTGATGACACAATGCCTATTGTATTTGCATTATAGATAGAATTTTATCCATGACTAAAAGAAATAAAGTTTACCTATTACTGAAGTGGGCTTACATTTACACTAGAATCCATGATGGCCGCCGGTAGGAGCATGTTTTGTTAAATGTACTAAAATTGCCAAATAGATGGGGTAGAACCGAGTATATTTTGAGAGCACCAAAAAGAGATTTGATGACACTTGTATATTGCGGACAGTCATAGCTCATGATGGCGGTGGTGTTATACGCCGCTTCCGGTGACATAAAGTAAGAAGAAAATCACCCCTGCACATCTTTTTTTCGACATAATAAGAACCATAACGAAAACTGTTGATATATTTTCCCGCAATTTTCTCATCGTCCTTCTGGATCTTGCAGACCACTCAACACTGTGACGCTGGGAAGGAGCTGATCTAGGCAATAGAGAGCGAGAAGGAGCCTGTGGTACACGTCAGAAACAAAGATGCACTGAGGTCTCGAAAGAATCTAGTCACATATTTAATTTTTACTTCTACATAGAACATTTTTTTTCACTTCTTCATAAGCATATGTTTTATTTACGGGAAACACATATGACGTCACTGAGTCGTCCTTAAATACAGTCCACACCTATGTATTATGATTTTATTGTATCAGGTTGATATGAATTGTTGTCTTCCTATGAACTCTTATAGAGTCCGTTTAAACTACCTTATATTGCTCAATTAGTAACCACTATAGTGACAGCACTTCTCGGACAAGTCAATACCCCACTTTAATATTTTTACATCTTGGAAATGATTTAGGTCATTATTAGAAAGTTTTGTTTAATAACGTCGAAAAGATGGCAGGTCTGCTTTTCTTCCTCATTTCGTACCCTAGACGAATATAATCAACGCATCTTTAAAAACAAGCATGTACGTATAATATAAATGTCATAGGAGCTTGTTGGAGCTCCCCAAATGTCACCGGTTCTTATTTCAACAATTTCAGTTTAAGTTCATTTAGCAAAACCTGCCTCTTTGCGGCGGCCATCTTGGACGCATAGATATTTAAGCCCCTTCAGGCCGTTAAAAACTTGGTTTCGTGTAGTCCTAGATAAAATTCTATCTGTAATGAAATTATAATGGCGGTTTTACTACAATAATGGCGGCCATTTTTGAAATTGGGCATGACACAGTGAAAATTAATCACTAAGTGGGTTGCAACGAACTGGAAATCCGAGCATGGCAGCTTATGGACCTAAAAATATATTTTTTGGCTACGAGTAAGTCTATAGACGAGTGCTGGGTGATAGATCAATATGTTCATCAAACTTATTTTCCCATTACTTCCACAGTATAAAAAAAACACTTATATAGAGGAGTTGAGCAAAAGATCTATAGGGCCCAAAACACTCAACCCCCTTGGAATACATTACACCAAGAACAGGGCATAACTATCCAGAAACGCACAGAAAGTGGTTCCCTTGTCACACTTGTAACACATTTCCTTGTTAGACTAAATCATAGTCAATATTGGTTCACTGTAGCTGCCTGGCGACTCTTGCATGCATTGTTAGTAAGGGTCTTTACAAGAAACAGGGAACCATTTTTTGGACGTCAAGGTCAGTAATTAGATCTACACCACATGGGCTTATGTGTCGGCCTGGATGTTTAGGGTTTTGGCTAAGTGAACCCTGACACTGCATGTCCTTCTCATATGCAAATGCCCTAGTAATTTTTACACAGGTAGAGGTAGTGCAATAACATGATTTTGTCACCCATGAGTATGTTTTCATCTTAAATTTAGAAAGTTTTCTTTGTATGACTACTAAAATTATTCTTTTTTGCCTTTGAATGCCACTTCATTATTTTATGAACTATTGGTGCTGTATGTACATTTGTGTGTGTGTGTGGTTGCATATGGCTGGGTTGTGTGTGGGAATTGGAAATTAAATGTTTTTGGTAAAAAATGTGGTACATAAAAATTAAATGTTTCAAAATGTGGGTAGACAGCAAACAATTAAATGGTACAGGTTGGGGGGGGGGGAGTTCTTCACATTGGGAGAAGTATGGTTATTACCACTTTCACATTGGGAGGAAGTTTGGTTATGTACCACTTATAAGTCCCTCATTTTCCAGTGCTCTTTTTCAGTTCCATGTGACCCCCATTTTAGGACGCATTTCCCGCGACCCGACTGCATGTTCAAAGCCACATTCTACCAAATTTTCTTTCAAAACCCCTCAAAAATAGCTGGGAATTTAGGGGGATCGCAGCTTATTTTCTAAATTTTCTGACCACCTTTTTCGGAGACCCATTTTTTGGGCCACAAATCAGCCCCCCCAGTTGCAGGTCCTAATTAATATTCGATCGTCGTTGATATTTTTGTCCCCCTGGAGTTTTGGACCGATTCACTTCAGTCGGAGAGGGAAAATGAAGAATTCAATGCACGTGCCACACCGAAGTTGTGGAGGACCCCCGGTCATATAACCCACTCACCTCCACTAAATCAATTTCATTCATTCTTGAAGCACAATAGTGTATTGTCAGGCCTTAAATTTCTCACAATAACATGATTAACAACAAAAAAAACAAAAAAGAAAAAAAAAAAAACAAAAGAAGTCCCCGCGCCTCATTGAATTTTTCACTCGGCAAAAATGGTACGGGTCACATATCAGATGAATCGCGTATAAGAAAGCCAGAAAGCCAAAATTGAAAAAAAGACCAAAAGTTGCAGGAGATCCTGTACTGACAATTAAAATTTTGTAAGTACTTTGGTTGGACAGGCTCCGTGAATAATACTTGGTTGACATGTGGGAAAGTTTTCCTTTATTAACCCTAACCCGACCGGGTCTTTTGCCGACCGACGGCCCAAATGCAACGAGGTGCAATCTATTTTTATTTTTAACGGCCAGATGCAACGAGAGCCAAATTTTGCGTTTCATTTCATCTCGGCCGTTTTTCCTCCCGGCACAGGAATAGTATCGTAAAGGCAATAACGGCCCAGTATGCAACAAAGAACATCGCGCCTTTTCCCGGAAGCACGTCCAAATGCAACGAAAACAATCGCGCCATTTTCCCTGAAAGACGGCCCAAATGCACCGAGGAAACATCGCGCCATTTTCCGGAAAGACTCCCGATGCAACGAAGGACATCGCGTGCGAATGCAATGAGAACAGGGATAATAATAATAATGGATGCGTACTGCACAATGAGCTTCATTAAATTTGTAGCTTATAGTTCGCCAGTCGTGAGTGGCGCTATAACGCTACGGCATAGTCTTGCGTTGCGCTATTACGCTACGTCATGCTCCCGTTGTTACGTCATGAATGCGTTTAGGCATAATTAAAAATAGCTTATTCGAAAATGGTGGCGCATGCACATCAAATCGAAATTGTCCTATGGGCATTTGGACACAGTGTCACCCGCCTGATGAAAAGCACTGCGCCTTCTGCGGGCAAACCGTCCCAATGCAGTGAAAAAGCATCGCATCATTCCCGGTAATGACGTCCAGGTGCAACGCTGAACATCGCGTCATTTTCCCGGGAAGACGGCCCAGAGGCAACGAGGAACATCGCGTCATTTTCCGTACAGACGGCCGCAGATGCAACGATGAACATCGCGTTCATTTTCCGGTAAGACTGCCCAGATGCAATGTAGGGCCAATGAAGTCTTTGCGCGACCAAAATAGTTGTTGACGGCCGAGATGCAACTAGAAAACATTTTCCGACCGTACCACGTTTTCGTTGGCTCTCATTGCAACTCGGCCGCGTTAGGGTTAAATGGTGATTTTGGTGTTGCGTGTTGTGGCTACAAGAGGGACATGTCCCATGTAAATCAATTTAATCTTATAACATAGATCAGGGTTTAATAACTCTGACCCTTCTGACCATATATAGCAGGTCAACAGAGGATGTTGTTTTACTTCTACAATTTCTGGAAATTGAAAAATGGGGGAGATGTCAAATGGAAGAAAATTCATTTTTCTGCAAGTTGTATTAAAGTTGAGAGAGAAAACAGCAGTTAATGAGTACTGTAAATAATTTATGTTACTAATCTCCCTGGCTTGGGCCATACACAGCCTTAGGCACCGGAGTTTTGAGCACGATTTTTAAACGGCAAACAAAATGCTGCGGCCCGTATTTTAAAATGCGCGAACATGCGCGATTTTGAAAGTCAAAAATCGCGAAAATGCGTTTCCTTATGTTTGACCTACTAGTAGTCAACAGGACACAAAAAAGTCTTTGAAAAAAACTTATGCTCAAACTTCCAAAGTCCATTTTTACTTTGTCTCGGCTTGAAAAAAATTACAAGAAGCACTTCATTATCACCTGTTATTTTTCCTTATTCCAAATTAAAATATTGAATAGATGTAGATGGACGCTGCGCGGGCTGAGCCTTGACATACATCCCCGAGAATAAAAATTTACTTTCGCACGTTGGATTGGGGAATCCCCGGCCCCGGTCTCGGATGATGATGACGTGATCGTGTGGATGGGTTTTCCACCCTGAATGTGTGGGAAGTGTTGTTCATCCTTCGATCCCTAGATTTCCCGTCCGGGAATAATACATTCTACCGCGGCCAAGTCCGAATTTGTTTATTCCGAAAGAGATTAATGATCCCATGGACAAATCATTATGAACAAAGGACCGATACCGCGCGGTGATAGCTTTGATAGCATTTGCCATTGTTTAATGCCACCGCAGCGCCAACCATATAATGACGCTTCACAATGGAAAATAGCGTCGGGTCATCCGGTTCAACGAATCAAGGTTAGAGTTAGGGTTCTATGCCTAGGATTGATTAAAGATTGGACTATATTTTGCACTTATTTGAAGCTTTGTGAGTCATCATTTTCGCCGAAGTTTGCCATAATAATGATTTTAATAAGCAGTTGTAGTGTTTGTTTATTGGAAAATTATTAACATTAAAAAGGTGTTTTTTACAAAATCGTGAAAATTCGCGCTGGACCAAAAAAATCGTGATTAGACCCCACAAAGTTCACGATTTTTGCGCGTTTTGCGCGATCGCGCAAAAATCCCGGTTTGCTACACAAGCCCTTCCTAATCTCAATGTCATCGAGATTTTACTGTTTAATCCCTTATATTACCCCGTACCTTAAGCAATAAATTGTGCAAAAATTAGGTTTTTTAACCTATTATTAGTTAGTCTTGTAGCGTTTTGCGGCCCCGGGTTGATGCATACTGAAATCGTTGGTTGATACTAACTAATTTAATAACAGAACATTTATATGGCGCGCTACAAAGCACACAGCGCATTACAGAGACTAGTAAAGAGGATAGGTTTTCAGGCAACTCTTGAACAAAGACATTGTTGTTGACTCCCCTTAAGGCTAGATGGAAAGCACATTCCCAAAGCAGGGTATGCTTCGCGGTCGTTGAAGCACAAAGTTCAGTATTCCATGGTGTGATGGAGTGTGCGTGATGAGTGATGGGTTGATGGGGTGGGGTAGCAGGTACAATGATGCATACATGGATCAATCGGGTGAGGGTGAGGGTGTGTGGAGCCAGTGTGTTGGATGAAATAGTGGGCCGTCAGCAGGGGATTACAGTTTGTTCCAGTAGTAGTAGGCCACATGCATTTTAATTTGAGCCATTTTTTAATGTATTTTGTGTTGTTTTCTTTTATTTACTGAGAAAAATTTATGTTAAGACAAAAACAGATGATGTAGAATGTTTCAATTTTATAAGATATCCAAGTGATCCAAAATCAATATTTGTGTTTTTATAAACTAATAATTGGACAATCTAGTATGATTTGCAACTGTCCTTGAACTTGCATTTTAGGCCAATTTGAGCAATTCTGGGAAGCCCTTTTCAATGTTTTTTTAAAATTAAAAATAAAAAGTGCATTTTACATTTAGGTGTTTGGACTACTACTGGGAACAAAAACTTGATTTTTTTGTTTGGCCTAACAATGAACAAATTTCACTGGCTTATAGGCTATATCCAAACATCCTTTTCGGGGAAAAAAAGACTACATACCTGACGATCACCGCCAAAAAAAAGGTTGGGTTTTTTTAGCCGGTAGGTGGTAGCGTTATTGTTCGTGTGGAGATCTAGGGGCAATTTCCCCCAAAACAAAACGGGTCCGCTCCGTGATTTTGAAAGTGGAAACAAAAAAAAAAAAAAAAAAAATGCAGTTAAGGGAAGTGTAGGATATGGGCATTGTCATTAATTGGTTTGTTTCACCTCATTGCACAACTCAATGCCACACCTCTGAGGTAAGCCACAGCATCTTGATGTGCTCTCTTTAAAATACCATGGTCCTAGACCGATAGTGTCGCCTACCGTCTCGCGGTTTGTAAATGATAGGTTCATATGACCTTTGACCTTGACATGTGACCTTTTATCTCATTAACAAATGAGGTTTCGTCATGTAATATCCATAAACCAAGTTTGGTTCTAATTGAACTTCAAACTTTCAATTCAGGGTTACAATTTTACCTTTCCGCTTCCAAATTGACCTCAACATGACCTTTGTGGACTTGGGGTTTTACTAAACACTACCAATGATTGTAACTAAATTGCTTTTAGATCCAGCTCGCCCCAACCACATCATGAGCTCACCAAGATAATGACCGTACAAGCAATGAATATACAATGCGTCAAACAGATCCCAGGCATTCTGCTATCAACTTGAATACCAATCTTGAAGAAGCCAAATAGGAGCAGAAGAAGAATGAAATACAGGACTACATGGATCCTGGAAAATTACACAGAACCACCAAAACCTACCAAGGTGAATTCTGATCTCAAAAGTGAAGATGTCGATGCAAAGAGGTATCTGGATCCAAGGAGTGATGCTGCAAAGGAATATTTCCTTTAGAGACATCAGTATCATCCCTTAACTATGGAAATGGTGATGTGCCCAATTTGGATAAAGATTCCGGTAGAGACGGATTCTGCCCATGATTATGTTGAAGTAGAATCTCAATTGTAAACAAAAAAGTTAAGGCCAAAGAAGAACATGTTTGTTTCCAGTAGGCCACAGGCATTTTGATTTGGGAGCCATTTTAAGCCAGATTTAATTCTTTTTATTTGATGAGCTGAGAAATTTTTGAATTTTTTTTTGGACAAAAAATGCCTCCAGCTATAGAAAGTTCATTAAAAATATAAGTGATCCCAAATCAATATTTTTGGTTTCATAAACAAATATTATGCAGTAAAATAATGGTTTGCAACTGATTTTACAGTTTGTGTGATTTTGAGTATTTTTTTTTTTGGGGGGGGATTCCTTAAAACACAACAACAACAACAATACCATTTCACAATGTGTTTTGGGGCATATGGTGGAGTTTTGATTTCAATGGAATTGTGGTCAAAGGGTCACATAGGGATCATCAAGGTTAATCTGTGTCATCCCCATGAAGTCATGGCAGTGGTTATTTTGAGGAACTTTGGTACGCATAAAGCCGCTTATGTGCCAAAGAAATGGCATTTATAGATTTTTCACACAAAATAGGGTCAAAGTTCAAAGGCACAGCCGGTTATCCACCAACGATAAATATTGTATGCCGCATCCATTATGACACCACTAAGATGGCCAAAGCAAAAAAAAATCATCTTTTATTCTCATTCTTATTTAAGAATTGAGTAATTTTTGCTTTTTATCGACATTTTGTCACATATTCTAACATCATTATTTTTTATTGATTTAAATAATTGCACCCCTCTTGAAAACAAATCTTTCAATCCAAGACCAAAGTCAATCGCATGGTGGTATCTGTCACGCTTGCGTAAATGCATTTTGTACCAACGCGAATGCCAACACAGTACTAACGGCTGTATTGCGCGTCATATATTTGACTACACCGCGTAATTGCTCACGCACTATCCTCTATTACCAGTAATGGATGGCGGACTTTGCTAATCCCATCAAATTTCTTTGGTAACATGATAACCACGCCCCTGAATAGAGCACTAACTTAGTAATGATACTACTATATTGGACAGAAAGTATTGCCACTTCACCTTTCTTAGTGTTTACATAATGGTGTATAGTTCATACAACACTTTAATACCTACTGAATGTACAAGTATTGCTGTTACATACTGATGTATGGTGTATGAGTTTATATTGGAAACTAAACAATTGGATTTTTATGGTGATGTACGATTTTGGAGCATATTTATGTATTTTCGGCTGCAGCCATATTTTATGTATTCGGCTGAAAATTTTTGGTCTTTGATGTACATGAGGAGATTTTTTTTAGGATACAAATTTCTCTGAAATCGCACTGATCAATTGTAGACTACCTACCAAAATTTGTGGAGGTTTCTGGACAACAAATACAAAAGAACACCACAAACTTGTTTTGAACGCGCCTGTATTCTAATTGTCCCCTATAGACCATGCTTTGATTTTCTATCATGCACAACATAAATACTAAATCATCATCTTATTACATAAAGACGGCGTATTCACTCAGGTGCGATCAGGGAGGGGGGAAGGGGCGGCCCCCCGGTAATTCCTGCAAATTCTTGGGCAAAATCACCATTTTGAGCTATTTTTTGGACCATTACTACCTTTCAGCCCCCCGGTATTTGACCATTTTCAAATCCTGGATCCGCCAGTGCAGCTTATTCACTTCAGGTGTGATCTAAATCCATAGTAAGCATTCCCCAATATGCACAAAAAAGGGTTCGAAAAAATTGAGGGTGCTTCTTTCTGAATGTCCTCATGTCTCTTTAAGACACTATCAGTTGATCCACCCGCAAGAATAAACATATTTTAACATTTTCATGCATAGCTTCAATTAAGATGAATCTGTGGAATGCTCATAAGTTACTTTTTCGCACGGCAAAATTGACAAAAAAGGGAGAATCGGCAGTATTCAAGATATGGTCTCCATTCAACTATGGTTGTAGTAAGTGTCCATTCGACAGTAATGACTTCAATATCCCGATTTTTATCCTTATTAGGTTGCTTTTGTCTTAAAACTGCGGATATGTTACGATACCGTACGTTTAAGACATGCAAAAAATCTGATTTTTGAATGCTTTTTTGATTCTGATTTGCAAATCACTGAATAGTGGTCTTTAATCAAGATATAATTTGGATGTTTTTGCTATGTGGAAACAGTTACTTTGAATGAAGATTTTAACAATCACTGTCATTCTAAATTCTCTTCATTTTTTCCCTCAGAAAATTACACTTTCACACTATACTCACTATTTATCACCACCATTGATAATCAATGGCAGTTACCACATTACCGATCACTGTGTCAGTACGCCTCTGCAACAGATCTACAACACATGTACGTACTGTTTTTAAGGGCACACAGATGATTCTCATGGGTAGTAGCTACTGGTTCTATCACAGTAGCCTTGATCAGGCTGTCTGCTAAGAACTGACTAACTTTTTATTTTTCACACACTGTACTGCATAATTAACATTTATTCTCAATTATTAGAACATTGTTGTGTTTTCAGTTTGAAATCAGTGCTTTAGCATTTCTACAGGCTAACCCTTCAGAGAAAGATTAAAATAAAACAAAATTGGTAGCCCTGCCTGGTTGGCTGTTTGGTGCACACTGGCTTGATCCAGGATCCTACTAGGTAATAAAACCACAAACACCTTTGTGTCAGGTGCAGTGGTTGTGCTCTCAAGTGCTCTTATGGACTCGCTTAGTGAAGTATTGAACATAATTCAGGTGAATTTGGAGACCTCAATTAGGTGTTTATTCGAGTGAATCTTGTTATTTGTAGTTTTAGTGAGGGGGATATATGCTCCACTCCTATATGACATTATTTATATCAGACGTATGAACCAACGAATGAAGGGGTAGAACGCCTGACAAAGCACTATCAGAGTAGGCCAAAGATCTAGCCACTACATTGCAATTAAAAATACTTTGACAGGAATATCCGTACACCTCATGTACGCAACAAGCTACAGAGGTTTGCAGGCAACTTTGGGGGACCATTACGAACCTGGCAAAATGAGGTGCACTGTTAATTGTTCCCCCCTGTGGCTCCACGCAGTCCACAAATTATTATAGCAATAATAGCCCATTTTTTTTCAAAGCGAGCGCCCCATTTGCCAAATATTTGGAGATTTTTACACGGTAGCATTGTAATGGCCAGTAAACTATACCTGTGAATGTTAGCTCGAAAATGTCTTATGTGTCACGAAGGAAGGAGTTTTGTAGTTAATTAATATCGGAGATCTCCTACAATAATTCAACGGCTGCTGGAAACGGCCTTACATATAAAATTGCCGGGAAATAGCGCTACGTTACTTGGGCTACACTCATCCATTAGTTGTCTTTATTGGTTCAGGCAAGTTCAAGTTTAGAGGTCATTTTTGAGTGCCACTATTTCATCATGGACAGAGATAAACTTTCCAGCTTGTCAAAAGTTAAAATCTGGGATCCCAATTCTATTACAAATATGCTTATTTTTGATAAATACGAATTTTTTTTGTGCATCTTGTTTGAAGTAGAGTTCCAGACAATACCAACATAACGTGCAAAATATCAAATTTTGAAAAATTGGGGATACTCTTCCAAAAAATGTGTATTATTGCTTTAATCCAACTGTAGATGTACATTCACAGTCAGGAATCCATGTATTTTTTGCTGGTAGATAGATAGGGTAATCTCAGCAGAGACAGTTAGGTACGTTGGCTTACACCAGGTCTTGGTTGCATAGTTCACATGATCAATTTAGTTTATTGATATTTTTGCCTAATTATATTTAAATTGAATTATAATGTGCAGTGATAATAGAGGTTTGACTGATGCTGATTAATATTTTGTAATAATTTTCCGAATGAATAAAAAAATGACTAAAACAGAAAGTGTAAGTGCCCTCTATTTTCTACTATAACAAACAATCGGGGGGGGGGGGGGTAGGACCTGATCTGCTCGATTGGGCATTGGCGGAGGGATTTACAAACGGTAATTTGGGGAACTGAAACGTGCAGTACTATGGAAGTCTTGGTACCAGTGACAGTACAAAATATCTCTTTGTTCAAAAGATCTTAGTAATATTAATGATATCTTAGAGAACTTGACTTCAAAATCCGTCGGAGTAGTGGATTAACCCCGCCTGCACAATAGTGTAATTTCCCATAACGGTAATTAGATTTAAATATTAGTGACCAGGCCTAGTCTTTAGTCAAGTTATTGTAACCAGCGATAGGCATAAAAGCGCCCTCCTACCGTTAAAAACGTCTTTGAAACAGAATAGCACCCGGAAGTTGATATGCCGTTTTGAATTCGCTGTTGCGTAGGGTTGGCATTGTACTACACCCTGCAGACAAATGAGTAGTATGAAGTGCTGTATGTTTACTCTGAGTACTGTCACCCAGGGCCGTAGCCAGGTGTGGGGGGGGGGGCTGCCATCGACCCCAAAATGTCAATGGTTGTTTTATCATGAGAAGTTGCCGAATGACTAAAAAGCTGTGTTTGAATGGTGTGTGTCTGAAGATGAATAAACACTGGTCAATACTACTTGCCTTACTCCTATATTGTATTGAGGCCGCCTTTCCCTCTTCAATCCCCCCCCACCCGAGTAATTTTGATGATAAAAAAAAAAATTGTGGCAACCAGCGAGGCAGACGGATCCAAAAAAAAATTGGTTTGGTTGGATATATTACAGTTCACCCAATACCTGGAGAGTTTCCGTAACCCTGACCCATCTGACACACACTTTTTTCTGACACACTTATGAATCAGAAACTTAAAGGGATTAGCAGTGATAATGCGAGAGAAATAAATATAAGATGAAATGCATTTTTTTAAACTGTAAGTCAGGCTATTGTGTGCACAATTCCATATATTTGCTTTAATGTAGAATTAAAACACCAAAATAGTGAAAAAAATGAAGTATTTGAGGAAAATTGTTCAACAGTCTCCTGCAAATAACATACAGCGACGGCGTTTAAAAAACTGCACTAAACAGCTGATTGTTTTTTTTTTTTTTTTTTTTTTTTTTTTTTTTTTTGTTTTTTTTTTTCAGGGCTTTACACCAGTACAAGAATAACCAAGATCAATAATGTTTGTGTTTGGGTCAAATTATTGATCATGGTGCACAATATCATGATGAAAATCTGTGATATTACCCGGGAAAGGCTTTTTTGATCTCAAGTCGGATTTTTGATACGCATATGGAACATAGTTTCCAAAAATTCGATAAACCTAGTTTATCGATGATCAACTAGTTTTTCCGGCCGATTATCCTTGTTTATCGAATTGATAAACCTATTTTTTTTTTTAAAAATGTTTTTCGGTTGATAAACCTAGTTTATCAACAAAATTTGATAAACCTATTTTTGAATGAAAACTAGGTTTATCAAATCGAAAAACTAGGTTTGACAAAAAAAAAAAAACCCTGATATCGGTTCCGTATTCAGGGTTTTGAAAACCACGTTTAATCAATTTGATATCCTGGTTTTCGAATTGACAATCTAGGATTATCAAATTGAAAAAATAGGTTTGTCAAAACCCATGATATCTGTCGATATTGAGGGTTTTGAAACACCAGGTTTATAAATTTGATAATCCTGGTTTATTGAATTGAAAAAAACTAGTTTATCAAATCGAAAAACTAGGTTTTATCAAAAACCTAGCTTATCGGTCATATTCCAGGTTTGAAAAAACCCAAGTTTATCAAATCAAATATTGATAATCCTGGTTTATCCGAATTGAAAATCTCAGGATTATCAAATTGCAAAACTGAGGTTTTGGTCAAAAAAACCGCCTGATATCGGTCGAAAAATATTGAGGGTTTTGAAACAGACCAGGTTTATCAAATTTGATAATCCTGGTTTATTGGAATTGAAAATCTAGTTTCAAATCGAAAACCCGGTTTTAAAAAAAACCCATGATATCGGTTGTCGATATTGGGGTTTTGAACACCAGTTTATCAAATTTGATAATCCTGGTTTATTGAATTGAAAAGCTAGGTTTATCAAATCGAAAAACAGGTTATTAAAAAAAAACCCAGGATATCGGTCGATATTCAGGGTTTTGATAACTTAGGACAATCAAATCGAAAAAATAGGTTTTCAATTCGATAACCGGATAATCAAGTCGAAAAAAAACAGTTATCAGTTTCGATAAACCAGGATATTCAAATCGAAAAACTAGCTTTATACGAGATTCGATAAACCAGGATAATCAAATACGAAAAAACTAGGTTATCAGATTCGATAAACCAGGAAATCAAGTCGAAAAAACTTGGTTTATCAGATTCGATAAACCAGGATAATCATAATTGAAAAACTAGGTTTATCAGATTCGATAAACCAGGATAATCAAATTCGCAGAAAAACTGGTTTAATCAAATTCGATATAACCGGATAATCAATCGAAAAACTAGGTTTATCAAATTCGCTAAACCAGGGTATAACCAAATCGAAAAACTAGGTTTATCAAATTCGAATAAACCAGGATATCAAATCAAAACTAGGTTTTATCAATTCGATAAACTAGGATAATCGAATTTGATGAATAGGATAATCGGGGAATTTGATAAACTAGATATCGAATTGATAAACCTAGATAATCGAATTTTGATTACCCCCCGTTTTTGAATTTGATAAACCAGATTATCGAATTTGATTAACCCAGTTTATCGATTTGATAAACCGAGATTATTCAATTGATAAACCTAGATTATCGAATTGATAAACTAGATTATCGAATTTGATGAACCTAGTTAATCAAATTGATATAACCTACTTATCGACTGGAAAATCTAGGTTTAGCAAATAGAAAAAAAAGGTTTATCAAAAAACCTGTGATATCGGTCGATATTCAGGGTTCTGATAAACCAGGATTATCAAATTGATAAATCTGGTTTATCGAATTGACAATAGGTTTATCAAATCGAAAAACCATGTTTATCAAAAAAACCTTATAAATCGTTCGAAATATTGGTTTTATCACTTCGATTATCGTGGGTTTTTTGATAAACCTAGTTTTTCGATTCGATAATACCTAGTTTTTCGATTGATAAAGTAGGTTTATCAAATTTCGGATGATAAACTAGGTTTATCAATACGTAAGGGGTTGTTGTTGAAAACTAGGATTCTTCAATTCGATAATCAGGGATAATTGGGGAAAAAAATAGTGTGTGTATCATCGATAATACTGGGTTTTCGAATTTGTGGACAACTATCGTTCCTTAAGCACGTATAGAAATGAAAGAAGGAAAAAAAATAACTTGTGCTGTGACGGATGGGAATTTGACCTTCTTAGTAGGTAATAATTCTTTACTAGTTACTTTATGGAACAAAAAGGAGCTTTCTATAAATGAGTGACCAAAAATTCTACAATAGGTTACTGCAAAAAAGGATCATGTACTTTGTGTATTGCATGCTAACACAAAAACAGGTTCGTTGACGGGACGGAATGAAGGATCCGTCCCGTCACGCTACCTGTTTTGTGTTACCATAGCAACCGTATTGAAGACAAACTGATTTTTTTGTGATGCATGTTGTACTTTGTTGGATACTTGATATGTTCAGTTGAACATGATTCCTTGCAAAACAATGAGGAAAAACAAACACAGATGCTTAAAAGTCTAAAAAAATTTCCGTTCCCCGTCATGGGGTGACCAGTTTTGGATATGGCCCAAGAATCAGAAGGTTGAAAAAGTACTGACGTGTCTTTAATACACGGATTTTCAACCAACCACTTGCAGTGATGTTCGCATATCCAGGCCAGTAACAAAAATATAAAAAGTTTTTTTCTTTTTTTGATTTTTTCGATGTTTCGGATTAGTAAATTCGCTGCTAATCCCTTAACAGGAATAACCTTGTGCGTTAGTCCATGAAGGGTTTCCGATTCATAAGTGTCTGTCATCAGAAAAAAGTGTCAGAGAAAAAAAGTGTGTTAAGATGGAGTCACGTTAGTAAAACTACCCCAATAACTGGTCCGTCCCGCGACTTTGGAAGCCTGCAGCTACGTACGCTTTGCAAATGGTCAGTATGTGACTCGGCAGAAGCGCTGTGGTAGGACTGAGAGTAAATTGGTCATCGGATCCATCACGTGGCAACCATACACCCTGTTGTTCTCTGAGCACCATTGAGAAAAAAAACTGCTCTTCATATTTCTGCATTCATCAGGCTTGTACAAGGCTTATTATTTGCACCACCACAAAATGAGGTGTTCCATAATGGGACCCTCTGACTCACTTCTTTCTGGCACATTGGGAAACCTTAATGATTATATAAAACATTGTGGTTATATCCCCCCCACACCACCCACACACACACAATGGAGTTAAAAATTTTGTTTGGCAAAAATTCAAATGTATACAAAATGTTGTATATAAAAAAACAAGTTCAATCTATCATACCATTCCCTGTTGTTAAACATTGCTATACAATAACCAACAACTTAAAACAATGTGGGAGTAAAAGACAGAGTTGAATGACAATTTTTTGGACCACTTTGAAACTGGGAAAGTGGTACATTTCAAGTACAATTGTGCTCAATGTACTTGTTTTATCTTGGCACTCGTATGAGCACATTCAAACAGGAAACTAGAACATTTCGCAGTAAATACAGGTGCTAGATATTTTCAAGTAGATTTTAGATTTTAGTTATATTTCAAGTATATTTTCTAGTACCATTTTGAGGAGAGATTTATTGAAATGTGTACCTTTTTACCCACATTTCTAAGTGAACAAGTGGAGTGATTGAAACTCTAGTACATTTTGAGCACTTTTTTTATATAAGTGTACTTGAAAATCAGCCCGTACGTAGGCGGGGGTGGGGTGGGGGGGGTTAAATTCCACAAAAGGGGCAATAAAGGTGCACTTTTTGCTTGATTTTTGGAGAAAAAGGTTCAAAATTTAGACAAAAAATTGAGACGAAAGTCCACTTTTGGATTGATTAAATGTTTCAAAAAAAGTGACAAAAGGACCCATTTTTAGATGGTTTGGGTCCCAGTTTTACCAAAAAGGTCAACTTTTTCAAAAAAAACGCTCCACTTTTTCGCAAGTCCCCGCACCCCCAAAATAAATCTGCGTATGGCCCTGCTTGAAATGGTTATACTGTCCATTACAATTAGCTTGACCATCAGGGAAAAAAATCATTTGTGAAAGTAAAGTTGGTATTCATCTAATTACCTAACAAGCTTTTGAAGGTGCATGCTTGATGAATATGTATTTCTTCACACCCAATCTATGCAATTTCTGTGATTTGGCCATCAATCAGCAAGGTAATCGGACCAGACGAATATTCATAATGAGCATAAACTTTTTCAGGAATGTTCCATTTATAAGATAGGTTGTATTGCAATGTCGCATAGCTCTTGACAGTAAAAGACAGTGATCGATATCTGAACAATGCTTGTTAAGTATAAATGTGTCTAGTTATTCCCAGGATTTGTCACTTCAAATGTCAAAGAAATACCAAAATGTTACAATACATTTTTTTTATTAGCCTTTTAAGAGAAGCCTGACCCAATATGTGCAGCTGAGGTCACTCCCGTCGACCAAGGTCTTCTGGTCCGCCGAGATATGGATCGCAGTGGGTATCGATACATCGATAGTCGAGTACCTACCTCGTATGGATAATACCAAAGACTACCTCGCCACATGTCTAGTTGTTTAATGGTACCGATGAGGGAAGATTTTAATTTGCAACTTTGAGGGGAAAATGGATCATAAATATTTCAAAGAATGTAGGTAAACAAATTCCATCCTATGTTAATATTTCTTGTTGCGTAATTTTGTGAATACAAACTTTCCTTTCAAAATTTTGACATCTCTACCTTGTCTACTATTAATTAAAAAACGGAAGGGTCTTGAATGGACAGTGAAGGAGTGATAGTCCAAATCTTGCACCGAAAGAGAAATTTGGTTCTAAAATGTTTCAAATTTTACCAGGGAACTAATAAAAGTGTCTGGAAATTTTGCTGCCAGACTCGGAAACAAAATAAAGGAATCTGTAAACATTATTTTCTGGATATGGCATTCATTAGTTCAAGTTCAAAAGTCGTTTTGAACCTCGGTAAGTGTGTATTGTTATGTGCGATGGTAGTATCAGACTTCCAGATTACTTATAGCATTTACTCATTTTTTATTCCTTATCAATATAGCAACAATCATTGCAATACTGACACTTAATATCACTGACACAATACTACATGGTTGTGGTTTCTGAATAGTTATATACTGAAGTACCATTAACAGTACAACAAAAGAAAATATATTTCATTAAAACCGGTGTGGTCATAAGAATGATGCGTTGCAGGCCCATTTACCGAAAACTATTGAGGTGAGAAAACTATTTCCATCTGTCTACCCCCTATATAATCGGGCTTTGTCTGAAATTCAAGACATATCAAGATGTCTATGGCAAGCTAAATGTTCAAAAAGTTGAAACACATTTTTCAAACAAGAATTCAGGTTTTTCAGCGAGAATCCCATGTTGAATAGCAAATGGTAATGGGCAAGAATCCAGTTTTTATACCAAGAATTAAAGTTATAATCAACACTGGATTTGTGACCAAATATACCAAGTTTCCCTCAAGAATCCAAAGGTTTCTGATTGAGAATCCCAAGTTTCGATTTTGCTGAGAATCTGGGTTGTTGATTGAAAAAAAAAAAACTGGAGGAATCTGGCGTTAATCCGGTTATTGATGAAAAAACATGGTTTTCAAATTAAACAAACTTGGATTTCAACCACTTATACCAAGTTGTCAGTGAGAATCCCATAAGAAAACATATGAGTTGTTTAAAATAAGGTTTCACCTTTGGGAACAGTTGCTTTGCCATAGATATCAGATGGACGGACACACTGGACTTGGATTATGTGCAAGGAGACAGTTGAAGGAACCGTTTCTGGCGACAAGGGAATGTGCAGGAGGACAACTTTTCGGTGTGCTCCCAAAAAATTTGTTTTTGGAATTTACATCAATTCAGAATGCACATAACCGAGTCCTAAAGTAATTCTTCTTTCAGAATACCCGCCATTGTTACAGTTGTATTCATTTTTATTTGAAAAGATTAAAAATATTAAAAAAACAAACAATTCAAAATGGAGGAACTGATTGGTATAAAATTTTACGGGGACAGAGCAAAAGAAAAGAAATAATTTTTCATCTTTAAATTGGTTCATGAAGGATTCCTAATTCATTAATTCTGATGCCATATAGTTCTAAATATCAATATATTGTTATTTTTTTTTTGGGGGGGGGGGGGTAATCTCCTCACCCTGTTTTGATTTTAATGTTACTCAAAGCCACAGAGAAAATAAGCTGCTAAAATGGTTTTTGAGGCTTTGGACATTAGCGTATAGTTCATTTGGCCCACCTCTATCTTAATGACAAGAATGGGATATCTTGATTTTCACCAGTTATGGTTACTCTCTAAGCATTAA
>JAMKCH010023719.1:0-66546 GCA_023653785.1 Ophioderma brevispina
GTCCGTCTGTCATGATTTTCAATTTCAATTTTGGTGAAGATACATTAATTGATTTAAGTTTAAACTTTCATTCACACGTAGTGCAGGTCAACGATTGTTCAGCGTGTTTTTTCTAATTTCTGACCTGCTAAGGAATAAAAACCACTTTGTACATTCTTTTTGTCATCACGTATGGACAATTTTGCATCAAAATGCTAACAACCGTGTGACAGAACTATTTCTGTAGAAATATTTTCTAATAGTTTTTGGGTTTCCTTAGAATAATGTTCAAGCTAATATTAAACAAAACCTTACAAAATTTGAAAGTAAAAAAAATTAAGACCAAATTAATTATAGTGAAAAAAAGTCCGTCTGTGATGTTGTTTTTTAACACCTCCGTTACAAAATGGCCTGCAAGATCCAAAGGTCTCCACCCCTTGTAACTTTTTTTAAACCATGGTCCAAGTAACTTGAGATATTAGGGATAATTTCAACACAAAAAATCTGAAAATTAAATCTTCACCTTGATTCTAACCCTAAACCGATCAGGCTTAACCTTGCTCGAAGAGGACGAGGTAAGAAGAAGCCTGTTTTGGTTGTACATTCGAAACATGCAGAATGCCGAGCTGGCTTTCCATCAGGGGCGTAAACGCGTAACTAGACCTCTAGTCAAGTGTGAGCAAGGACCTGTAGATTTCTCCCTTGCAGTTGACGGGCAAAGATTAATTTTCCCCCGAATCAGTGGCGTATCCAGGATTTTGGAAACAATGTAGGATTTGGGAAACGTTTAATGTACTCGCTTCGCTTGCCGGCTGGCTTATTTCTTTGAGTCGCAAAATGAGACGGTGTCAGCCTCTGCATGCTGTAAACAATAACATCAAAACACCGGCTTCTCCCTGGCTCTCCTCTTCTCTTTACTCTTTCCTCCCTTTTCCTTGCCCCTTTTTTTCTCCCTTGCCTTCAAAATTTCTCCCCATTTTTTTCCAAGGGTGCCTGAGTCGCCCACTTCGGCCACCCCGACTAACGCCACTGCTTTCCGTGATTTACTTCAGAAAAGACGAAAATGCCACCGTTAGTTCCGATAGAACGCGTCCACATGTACTTTACTAGTACCGGTGTGAAAGCAGATATAGTCCGGTGGGACCCATAGTCCGGGGCTCCATAGACGATAACGGAATAAAGCGTGAAACTAATGTTCCGTAAAGAGTTAACTGAATCGATTGCCCTATGTTCACCATTGTTCCCGGACTATGAGTACGCCGGACAATGGTTACTTCTACACCGGTCATAAACTTTTATGACCAGGACTTAACTCCTGCTCTTCTTTGGCATTAAATCGTCGGGACTTAAGCCAAGTTAGGTCCGATCGAGTTACTCCCGACGCGCGTCCACACGGCAAAATTTAATATCCACACTAAAACCGTCATTGAGGTCCGCTTTATTAAGTGACTTATGTCCGACCGCAAGTGGAGAACGAATTACAATAGGGTACATAGGCGTGAGGGGAATTAGTGGATTTGTGTTTTTAATTCCATCGGACTTAGTTTACCGTAATAGACCGTATTCAAAATAGCCCACCTGTTGGTGGACAAGATAGGACGCAGTCCCAGTACTACAATACATTCAACCTTCCATGCACCTGGGCAATCGCTAAAAATGGATCGATTGACAGCTAAATGAATTGTAGTCCTGGAATGTTATGCATCTTGTCCACCACATGCCTGGTGGCTGACGTCATATTGAATACGGTCTAGAACTACACGTGTGGGAACGACTTAGTTAATACCGGGAATAACTACACGTGTGGACACACTAATGTCCATATGGAGAAAGGGCAGGTGGCTTTCTTTTCAATGTAGATAACTCTTTGTAAGTAAAGTATTGACATGTTTATCACGGATTTCGGTCAATATATTTATAAAAAGACTTTGAACTCAGGAATGGCAACCATCATTACATTGTTATGCTTCCCGACATCCAGTGCAAAATACCAACGTACTGCAAATGTCACGTGTTTTGTGCATGTGACTAAGTCTAAGCCATAATGATCACGCAACCCCACCCCCCCCCCCCCCATTTCCACACCGAGGTATTTGTGCTAGCGCCCTCTGGCATTTGTTTTGATGAGTGATCGATATCAGCTGATATTCTAAATCGATTGCATTGGCCCTCGTTGATTGGGACAATTATTAGTTTACCTGGACTTCTTATCCAAGTTTAATCGTTTTTTTAAAACCTGATACAAGCTTTGAAGTTTTAATTTCATTCAAACTATAGAAATAAGAAACTAATAGAGAGTCTGACTGATGCAGTGGGAGTGTGAGAATTGTGATTTATTTACCGGTACCTTATAATACTTTGTATTAGAGATACTCGAACCTTATTGCGTATATTGGGCTTCTACAGTTTAAATGACAGGTATGCATTAATTTAACAATATGAAGGCTCTTCAACATATCATAATTAAAGTGTCATTTTCACATACAAGATAAACTTATACTTGGTCTCGTCTGAAGTGGCGACGCGCGCGTACACCCGAGCCCGCTTTCAGTTGCAGTTCGCTTGTGCTTTACCTACCTACGCGCGCGCTGAAAGTCGGTTCAATGTACTCCCGCCCTCGTCGCTACTTCATACTTCCGAGCTGGACAGAGTATTATAACCATGATTTCATAGGCGTAACTGGGGATGTGGGGGACTATCCCCCCCAATATTTTGTTGAGGGGGATTGTCATCCGATCACCGCCCCCCCAATTTTATGCCCGTTCATGTGTTTTTTGCCAAAGTAACCTCATATTTTACCATAATAGTTTAAAAATGGTAATTTCCGCGAGCTTCGCGCGCATTTTGTTCTAATTACAATTAACATTTAACTTTAACGATTTTTAGTTAATGGCAAAAATTTTTAGCACGCACATGTGCTAGTAGTGGATCTTTTTCAGCAAATCGCTTTTCATTCACTAATTTTCATCAAACCCCATCCATCCCCCCCCCCATGTGTCAAAAGAATTGACGCCACTGCATGATTTTGCCCATGTTAACCGTCATTTTAAAAATCCGTATTCGATAACCGTCACCTAAGTAAACCTCACCATCTTCATCTGCCCGCATGATTCAACAAGCCTTTGCGGCTTTGTTACCCACATACTGACGCACTGACGTCATTTCCCTAAACAACGACCATACATGGCGACGGCCACGATGGCAAAAGTAAACCCCTAGCTCCCAGTAACCCCCAAAGAGAAATTCTTCCCATTCTCCACCCCTGAAATTTGTCCAAGTTTTCAAACGATAGTTACATTATACATTATATAATTGGAAGCAGTATTTATTTACGGGGTGTTTTCCAGAATGACAAACCATTCTTTCTGCACCCCTTATAAATTCGGAAACCCTTAACGGAATAAACCACATAAACCGTGGTGGTTTATCCGTTAAGGTTTCCGAATTCATAATGGGTGTCAGAAAGAAGGGTGTCACCTTATGGAAACACCCTTATTTACGCGTATTTTTGCCACCTCACTTTGTGACGATCGACTGAGTATTGTTGAAGTTATGTCCTCACTTTTGACCGAACCCACCCCACACGAACAAACTTCTTCGTACCAATACAAATGAGAGCGCCTCATTTAACTCATTACTGAATGGTGACGTCAATAATTTTGTGGGTGACACTTGGGGAGATTTCGGAAATTCGCAATGTGTGTTCATGACGGTTTCGATATACTTTTTACACCTCAGGTGGTCAAAAATTATATGCGCAAATGATAATGGGAACATCCGGGATGGTCTCGGCTATTGGAAGCTGAAACAGAATTCACATCAGACTTTCCCCGTTGGTGAATTTTGGTGTTGTTTTTGTTTATTAAAGTTGCGCCATGAGTCCAATCCCAAATTGGGGGTTTGAAAAAGTACTCCTACAAATAATCATATATTAATGCCGCGATATAATGGTGGACTAGTGAGATGTACTATTTGTGTCGGTGTCCATTTGGTCAATTCTGGAACCACTGTCCCCCCCCTCATCTATGCAGGTGACCATGAACGTTTACTATCTGACTTGCAAATATGCATTGCTAATTTCCGGCAGTGAACAAGTTTGAATGGGATATGCAATGGGAGTATTGATTGGCTAGTCCATAATTATATGCGCGGAACCGTGTCAGTTGCGGGCACGTCAAGCATGTTTTTTTTTTTCATTACCACGTATAAAATGACACACAGATTTTTACGGCATTTCGGTTGTGTGTTATACTGCAACGCGGTTCATTTAAAACTTAGGGATCAATCGGCCGTGGCTTGATCGAGCGCGCGCTTCGCTAAAGTTAGCCCTAGAGTCTTATGTTATTTGCATATATAGGAATTACTACACGCGCGAATTGCCGTCCGTGACTTTCGTTCCAGTGACTAAAATCTTTACTACATGCTTCAATATAGTGGTTTGTTTTGTGCCCAGGATTTAAAGGTTTGCAGAACCCTATCGAGATAGAAGAATTAGTCATGAGCAGACAAGAAGAGGTGCACTGATTTCCATCTACAGTATAATAATGTTTTTGTGACTCGATGCCTGTATCGTGTGAGCGTTGCCATGCCTATGGGGATTTCGTTACACAATGCAGCATGATTGCTCGGTAACCTTGTGCGGTCGTATTTATACAGCGGGAAATTAAAAACTTTAGCTGCAAATTTTTTAACAATTGAAAATCTTCCAAAATAATGCCTTTCATCTGATATTTTTCTTGGTTGTCAAGCTGATGTTAGTCACTTTATACTAGCCATCCCACATGACATGCTCTTAAATCATGAAATCAAAAGGCCTTAGATAATAGGGTAAAAATCTCTCCAACACACCATTTTGATCCGTTCCTCCCTCGAGTTAGTTCATTAGTCAGATAATTTTATTTCAATGGCAGCCATTTATTCCTAATTAGGGGTATATCAAATGGTTCCCCTTCAGCGCCTCGCGATAGCAAACTATTCTGGTAACCTCGAGGAAAGGATGTTGGAGTTCTACTTCCTTTTCGTCCTCTGTGTTGGAAGCGATTTATTTACGACATTTTTTTCATATGGGGGGTTTCGGAGAAAGATTTGACTGCTTTTATTGATCATATGAACGGATTCCATCCTACGATTAAATTTTCTTCTGAGATTTCTCAAAGCAAAGTTTCCTTTCTGGATACCCTTGTGGAAATTAAAGAGAGTAAATTCAAAATCTCAGTTATATTCAAAACCCACTGATGCTCATTTGTATTTACTACCGGAATCATCTCATCC
Source organism: Ophioderma brevispina (assembly GCA_023653785.1). Classification (NCBI taxonomy): domain Eukaryota; kingdom Metazoa; phylum Echinodermata; class Ophiuroidea; order Amphilepidida; family Ophiodermatidae; genus Ophioderma; species Ophioderma brevispina. The sequence continues at coordinate 5,251 of JAMKCH010023719.1, forward strand.
TAAACATGTATTTAAAAGTATTGGTTTTAGTCAAGCTTTGATGATCCGAAGAATATGTTCTGAAAATGAAGATTCCTGAAAAAGCATCTTGCTGATCTTTAAGAATCATCGTTTAGTTCATCGTCACATGCCTATTTTGCATGAATCCGAGAGACTTCAAAAAGTGTTTCCCGATGCCCACTTGTAGCCTTCCGGAAAGATCGCAACTTTAACCCTTTCGACACGGGCCAATTCTGTATACGTTATAGCACATAAGTCAGTAGCTTTAGAGATGACGTCACATTTGGAAAGCCATCTAAAAAAGATTATCAGCAAAGACTAGGCTTGTTTGGACTAATTTAGATGCATTTTTCATGCTGATTCTGAATATGCACTGGAAAAGTAATAATTGTAACCTTTTTGAAACAAAATTTGACAAATTTTGATCGTTGAGCGACTGGAGTCGCTTGCCGTGTTCAAAGGATTAAGGATTTGCTCGTCTCTTCGAAATTGTCTTCCAACTCAGACTACGAAAATGAGAACAAAGGGTTTTTAAGTGTAAAGCTAAAAAATGTGCCGTTCGCCCATACATCATCGAAGGTGATAAGTTTACTAGTTCAGTGACTAAACAAACATTTCCAATTTCCACCTATATTGACTGCAAGATGTCATGGTTGATTTATTTAATTACTTGTAAACAGTGTGCTCAACAATATGTGGGTAAACCACCACTACTTTATACAGGTTTTGCTCATCATAAAAGCGACAATAAAAAGCATTTCAGTTCAAATAGACAAAACCTTCCCATAGACACTTTAATCTCCCAAGTCCCAAACCACTCCTTCGATTATGTATCTATTCAGGGCATAGGGCAGATTAAGAATAAAAACAACAACAACAATCATCGAAAGAGAATCCTATTGGATACTCAAATTACGAACACCAAAAGGCATTAATGTTGATGAGTGATAGATATTTTATTCAGTTTTATTTTCAAGTGCATATATTAACTATTTCATAATAATATTTAATATTTCCAATAATTATCTTAAAATATATTGTCACTTTTAGCTTTCCGTTCCTTAACCAATTCTATTACATAAAGCTTTGGTACTACGCGGTATGTGATCACCTGCTCAAATCACTTTTCTGGATTGCTCATGCTCATAGCTACAATTTGATACCAAATTTGTCAAGATCCATGCATTTTGAAAATTTGGCCCCCTGTTCAATGACCAATCAAAAGTTCAATGACCTTTATCGCATTTTCACCCATATCTCTGTAACTGAACATCACAGATATGCCAAACTATATATTTTCTGGTTCCTCACGACGAGACGAATAATTTGATATACTTTTCAACTAAATTGAACCACTTTGAACGATTAATCCCTCTTAATCCAAGATGGCCGCCAAACGGACACCGTGGGACAATATTTGATTTTGGTAACATCAAAATTCTTTAAGCAGATGTCATAGAGATTCTAAAAATCATGTTAGAATTTAGTTTTAAGGGGGGGTGCATGGGAACCCATGAAATCTGCTAGACTAATGGAATTTGTTAACTATTGTTCACTGTGCCATGCCTGTCAATGGCCATTCAGTATATCGTTGCCGGACAGGACAAACTGGACACGTACGCAGTTTTTCCACATGTTGTAATACGGGTATGTACCTCTCTTTTACAAAAATATTAAATGTATACAATATTGAATACATCAACATTTTCAATTTCAAAATTATGGTTTTAGAGTACGTCTGGCACGGTTTATTTCTCAGGTAGATAGTCAATTCTCTGTCAAATTTTTTGATCACATTGTCTAATTCTATGTCGACTAATCTCCACATGGTATAATATCATTTCCGCAGAAGGGTATTGGCCAGTTAGATTTATGGGAAGAAATCCCTTTTAGTTGAACAAGAAAATTGAAACCAGAAACCCCGTGTGCGAAACCAGAAACGTGTGCGAGCGAACATAGATTAGATTGGAAACCCAAATTCAGGTAAAGCCACGTAGTCCAGCAGTAGACCAAAGGACCTTGCATCTGACATTGCACAGGAATCTGCAAAACATGTTAACTGGTTGTTTCTAGGAAATATTTTTTACTTGCTAATTCCAATCTTGATGATGCAACTTGGTCAACCTTGAGCATTTTGAGAAAGGGAGTCGCTAATTTAACAGGGGTAACATGTTTAAATGTTTCATACAGGTTTAAAAGTGTATATATATGTTCATCTGGTCTTATGACTTAAAAGGGTACGGCTTGCTCGATCTAGCTAGGACGATTACTTTTAACAGACATGGTTCAAGGTCATTCTGGTTTTTTTTGTGTGAATGCGCAGATTCTTCTAAATAAAAACGGCATCAAATTCTTCATGATGTTGAATAGTAATATCAAATACATGATATGTATTTCGTTTGGCATATGGAGTAATTAAAGGGGCACAGGTTCTATGGGATCAGTACCCATTGAGCTAATTAACATAAAACCAATTTGAAACAAATCAGATCATTAGAAGTATTTACACCCCATGATGACCTTGAACAATTTTTTTGCCTGTCGTGCAAGCACAAACGATTGTAGATATAGCAAATTATACCGGTTGTAATCCTTAGGACCAGACAAACATGTCTATGAATATGTTTACAATTTTTACCCCTGTCAATTTACCCCCCTTCCATATCTCAAAGTATCTCAAGGATAACAAAGTAGTCTCATCGAGATTTGGAATCAACAGGTCAATGTTGCCTGGAAACCATCAAAACATTTTGTGCCGACTCTTTGCTAAGGTCATGTGGGCCTACAGCAGTACCAACAATATCATATTTTCTTTTCGATATCAGCTTTTTCGACGATGTTACTTTAGCTCGGATAACCTTTTCCAATCCAGCAAAGGGGTACTCTATGGCGACTGCAAGTACTAACGCGGCTACATAACTCAGTAATATAACGCCAGCTGAATACCATACCTGAAAAAATAAGGTAACATATAATGCGGGTCAATTTCAGATAAATAAAATGCAAAAGTTATAACTTGTTTGCTCTCTTTTAAATACAATATATTTTAATAAAATAGGATTCACATACCAGATTTATCAGTGAAACATGAAGGAGTGTAGTCTGGCTATAGTAGACGGTCCCAATGATTATGTAATGTATTAGGTGTGTTGCAAAGGTAAGGCGACTGAGGGGAATCCATGCATTCCAAGACAGAACGGTGTTTATCCAACCTGACGAAGATACAAATTGAGAGTATTAATTTAATAACGCCACACAACTAGTGGTAGCAAGTAAATGTTATAATAAATTAATATACACAAGGAACAGGGGCTCTTCTTGTGTTATGTTGTAAGAAGTTAAATGATTCATATATCCCTAACGTCCCTTAACTGCATTTAATTGCACTTTTGAAAAAAAACAGAGAGGACCCATGCCTTGTTTTAGGGTGAAATTGGCCCTAGATCTAACAAGAAAAATAACGCTACCTCCCTTTTTTTGCGGTGATCGTTAGAATTTCCTTTAGGGACGTAAGGAACATAGGGAAAATAAACCCTATTTTTGTCCAGCTTTCAGGCAATTCCACGTGGGCTTAGATACGAGGGTTAAAGGTCAATTTCAGCAAAGAAAATGATGCATTTTTCCGTGACATGACAATTAGCGACCCTGGGTCACTAGTGACCCAGGGTCGATAATTGTCACAACCCCACTTTTTCCTATCAATGAAGTAAAGCGGGTGCAACGTCTTACAGCACAGCTAACAGTTTTTAACCCTAAAATTAGCTTTGGCCTATGGGATAATAATATTATCTTCTCGTGAAAATAATAAGTACTTTGCTCTCCCGAATTCACCGGTTTGCGCTTTCAAACGGTGCATTGAGAATTGTGGGCAAAAAGTGTGCGCGTGCGCATCTCAAATTGGTCATGCGCATGCACTCTTTCTTTCTTGCTTGCTTTTGTTTGTTTTAATCTAAACACTTTGGATACTACTATTTTAAAATAACTTACGCGACGTAAGTAAGTTATAGTTGTATAATATAGTCTAATATATATCTTACGTATCATAACGTCTTCTTCTCAATTGCCTTCATTTATTCTCATGGAAAGTGATGTGGTATTTAAAGCTGTAGTGTGGAGGGGACAACTTGTCACCTTGCCCCTGGGACGCTCGCTATGTTACTGATATCACAAAAAGTGCACATTACATCACCCCTGTCCCACTCTGGTTACGCCACTGTAATTAAGTGACGGCGCCTTTTGAAACTTTATGTAGAACATGAAGAACAAAGTAAATATGCCAAAGTTTTGCTAAAACCTCAAAAATCTAAAATATGACGGTAATGTGATGCTGGCAAAGGTCTGAAACTTCGTCACTATGGAAATAAAGTAATCTTACAACACTACAATTGTTTCTAATTAACCTTGACCCAATTTACCCTATTAATTAGAACGTCGTATGCTTACCACAAACTATACAAAATCCTTGTGACTGGAAGAAAAAATTGATATACTATTTTCTTCAGATGTGTATTTTGAAGCTTTGACCCCTGGAGTATGAACGGCAATGAGATCTTTGACCTGTACTCTATATTTCCTATGCCATTCGACAGGAATATGAACAACTAATTTAATCTTTATGTTGAAGCAAACAAATTGGCATACTTTTTAAGATAATTATAAACATTCATTTGAAGTTAATTTTAATAGGTATTTCCTACCTATATTTTTTACTTTATGTTATTCTTAAATGTATAAAGAGCATTTGGTAAAAATCATTGCGGTAGCTATTTCGTCCAGCTTGAAATGCAAATAAACTGGACTAAGAGCTTTCTACTGTGTCCGCTACACTTCAAAAATGGCAATTATAATCACCTAGGCTGGTATTCTGAAAGAGAGTCTAACTTTAGACCCAGGTTTACACCAGTATTAGTCCTACATGAGTGGACCCTTTTCCTTTCAAAATACTGTGAAAGTTAAATGTAACGGAGGGGGCTGAGGAAATTCCTCATGGATGGGCTGGAACGGCCCTTCCATGAGGAATTTTCTCACCCGTTACAGCACATTTTTAGAGTATGTTGGAAGGAAAAAAGGTCCACTCATGTAGGACTAACCTGGTTTAGACTCCCTTTCAGAATACCAGTCCTAGTAATCTTACCTCCATATCCATAGTGGCATGCTATCACCACCCAGGCCAAGCAAAGAGTCCACAGAGGATCTCTGGCACCCGCATAGATCGCACTTGCAGCTACTGACCACTCGCTATTGGAAGCATTGTACGTCGCCACGAAGAGCAAGAGTATCATCAAACCAATGGACATTAACCATCCCATGATGACATGACGCTGAAATTGTTTTAAAAGAATTGTTGTTCATTTCATTGAAAACATACAGATATAATTGAGATTGTTCAAAATACCACGTACAATGAAAAGTCGTTCAAAATACCATGTATTATATACACCACTTAAAATAAATTTCTTTCGAATTGTACTTAGGAAAAAAATAATAACAACATATCAACAGTTTACTAAAATCCAAGCAGTGAGCATCGTTTTTATAGGGTCTTTGTTTATACAGGGGTAAAAATATGAAAAGGGTCCAAATGTTTTGATATGTATACCAGCATGAATATTTATTAATGTTTTCCTGGAGATGGCCAGCACACAAAATGTTCTCAAAGTAGTATCAAAGTTTCTAGGAAAATCACTTGCCTAGTTAAAATACAAAATATATTTGGGGTCAATAGGGTCACTCTGAAATTCTTATATTGATCGTTCAGACTTAGAATACATATTCTTATTTTGTAGGACCTAATGAACAAATTAAAACTATTTTAAACTTTCCACTGCACGCAACCACTCATGATGAGCGCCAACTTATCGGCTTCCAAACCGCTCATATCTTAATGCCGATCTTCCCGATTCAAAAACCCGCCACGATTTTAGGCTGTACAGGACAGGCCCAGACCATGCCAAAACTACACGTGAAACAAGACGAGTCCTTAAAAAGGACAATCTTCTGCATTTTAGTGCACAATTTGTGAAATGAAACAACAAATTGAGTTTTGTAACACTATATTTTAATAAATACTATGCAAGGCATCAATCATATTGATCACCTTTATTGTGTTGAAACAAAAGACATTCAGTTTTATGTTACTTTTTCTGATACATCTGGGTATTATTTTGAAGTAGAAATCACATTCCATGGAACACCAAGCTTCAGTTTACCATACCTCCCTTTTAAAGGGAACTTCTTATCTAGTGCAAAGGCCAAATCACTATTGTTTAGTAATACCTGCCATACATTGCTGTACAAAAGTTGTGCCTGTTTACCACACATGAAATATTAGTCTGCTTAGAAATAGTTCCATGCTATCAGTGTTGAAATATACATACAAACAATGTAATTCTGTACCACAATTGTATATTATAACATTGGAAGTATTATTTTTGGATATACCAATTGGCTATAGAAGTCATTCTACAGTTTAATTGGTTCAGGCAAATTTTGCAATCTGACCCCCAACCATCGGAAAAACTGTTACATAGCTACCTTTAGGTTAGGACTAGTCTCATATAGTGCACGGCAGGGAATGTCACTATCACTAGTGGTGCAAGTAGGGTATGTATATCACTGACCATAGCCATAGAAATATGAGACTCTTAAACTCAACAGACAGTATCAGTAACAGCTGAGAAGTGTAAACAATAGATGGGCTGTGTACACACAATAAAGAACTGAGTACCACTGCATGAGGGTTTTGGTCAATTCAGGATTAATCTTCTGCCTGAGAAAAGAGAAGAAAAAGGAAAACTGCTCACGATTTTTGAATAACGGGCAATCGTCACCAGTCTTGAGCAGTCTGGAAGGGGTTTTCTAGCAAATAATCGGCTATGTGACTGAGCTTTTTACACTTATACTTACCAAAGCTAGTTTCAAGCTATCAAATTTACTCAGGAGATAACCGCAGCCCACTCCAATCACATATGAACCAACGCGACAGTAGGGTACCACTACCGTTGCACTAATTTTATCAACTGTGTAGTCTCTGGCTGACCTGATTGAATGATTAAAATGTTTGGATTTAATTGGAGCCAATTAGTTTTAGTTGTAAATCAAAGCACTTTGGAATTAACGAACTTTCGGATCAGGCCCGTAACCAGGATTAATCTTGCGGAGGTGCAGTTTTTCTACAATGTGGACTTGAAATTTACGGGAAAAGGGCTTGATTTTGAAAAGCCGGGCTATTTTGAAGAGGTTAAATGTCAAATTTCCCCATTCAAGCCATTAAAAAAGTCCACGTTTGGAAAAGTCTCCACAAAATCAATCCTTACTACGGACTTGACCCGAAGGTTCATTAATCCAAAGTTTCAGGGTTTGGGGTTAGGGTTAGGCTTTATTTTTAGGGTTAGTATGGTTTAGGGGGTAGAGTTAGGTTAAGTTGAGGCTTAGCTTCAACCACCAGTACCTAAACACACACAAATTTGATTATTTCATACTCTCAGCATCTGCATGTATTTTAAAATTTTTAATACATTTCGACATATATCACATCCATAAGTGTTTTCATTCATGTATAGATATTTTATGTAGTTGTTTTGGCAGACATATATGGATGTTACTCAAACTTGTTGAAAACCGTCTTGTTAGACTTAGAGAGCTCATAACCTATAATATTGGAAATCACATTTTAACCTATTTCCACGAATGAAGTGTTTTGATGCATCTTTGCGGCAGCCATCTTGAATTGGCAACAACATGCCTGCCATCTTAGCTTTTTCAAACACGTCTCATTTCACTGATTCTAATAAGTTAGACACGAAATTTACCCATTTTCTTTGATATAATCCAATCTCTTTTTGGATGTCATTTTTAATCAGGCGCCAAAAATATGTTCCGCTCGCTATCTGGAGATATACTTCTCGTGTTATATTATCTCTTGTTTTCATCGGTGCATTATTTTGTCACGAATGCACTGGGCTCTGTCAGATAATGCACGGGTCATCAGATAATTCACGCGGGTCACCACAAGTCATAACTTATAGTAGCAACTAGAAATACCGTCAATCACTTGTTCGACTTACTACTGCTCAATATCAAGTACTGCTGCATCAATATATGCCTCTCCGAACTTAATATCGACAATCTATGGTTTCCATTCCTGACTTGATTATTAGTGTTGAAAAAAATATTGGTTTCTCGTATAAGTATTAGTTGAATTCACATGCGCAGACCATTCCAATAATGTGATTTTGTACTGTTTCTTTCTTCCGACTGCGTACATCTTAATTAACGAGAACAAGCTTTTTCTGGTACTTCAAAGGCGTACGTTTGACATAAAATGATCTTAAATATAAAACTCCTTATGTTATAATTTGTCAAGTTCGAAAGCCGTTCAGAAAGTTTAGCTGCTAACGTAGAGTGATGTCAGCGCGAGACTTGTTGGGCGCACCAGTAAACCGCACACGCTGGCTTAAAGCGACGGCGTTTTTTACACTCGCGCACAAAGATGGCATACCTTGACGCGTGCGCAAAAAAAAGCTGCGTCAATGTTATGACATCACTGCACGGAGGTAGAGAATGGACTATCATATAAGAACAATTTCAGATACATAAAATCAGATATTAATTATAATTAAAAAAAAACCCAAAATTCACAAATAAAATCGTTTTTTCAATGCAGAAGACAGAAGAAACCAGTCATGTTTTGTACATGCATGTCTGGCGTTGGTCTTTTACATCTAATACAGTGGGCGTTGGAATTGAGCTCTTAGAGAAAGAAAAAAAGAAATTGATAGGATTTATTATATGCAAATCGTCACTGATGGGTTTGTTTTGAAAAAAAGGGCAGTGCGAAAGGTGTATTTTTTTTTTCAATTTCATTGACGCGTTTCATCACTAATGGGTGGTTGTGAATTGCAGGGGGAGGGTTCGAGTAGCCCAACTCTAAGTGTTCTTAGAGAGTCTGATCTTTTTTTGAAAAAAATAAAATCATTTTCAAAACAAACCTAATCAACAATGAATTGCGTCAAGGTCTTTTTGACACTATTTATAGAGTCTAACTTTGGACATGTTGGAGTGTAGAAGTGATTTTTAATTGATCTTATATATGACGGATAAGGACCACGCCTCAGTGCATTCGACGGGATAATTGCACTTGACCGTATGGGTCAGTGCAGGCAGCCCTCGACCCTTCGGGTCCTCGGGCTAACCTGCACTGACCCATACGGTCGCGGCGTGCGATTATCCTGTCGAAAGCACTAGGCTAGGTCCTTATCCTTATCATACATAATTTTTTTTTTTTACCTTATTGATGCTAAACGCTAAACAATCAACAGAGAAAACATTCTCTGTATTCTGGTCATGGGAAGCTGAATTGACGATATATACTAAGCCCTATGAATAAGTACTTTGTCTCTCACGGATCCTTGTTAACGTATTGTAAGTTGAAATGATTACCTTACATTAATTATCATGGAACAAAGCGAGGTGGTTGAGGGAGCGGAAAGGTTTCCCTCCTCCACCTGTGGTAATCCATATAAGCCTGCTGTTGAACTTACGCCGATTATCATTATCCAATAGCGCCAAATACCCCAAAGCTGGAAACCTAGCGAAAAAAGAAAGAAAGATAGAGTAAGCGAGAGAGATGGGGAGAAAGGGGAGGGAGAAGAGTGGGTGTAGGAAAAAACGAGGATATGATGCAAAAAAAAAAAAAACAGCGTTATCAAACGATTGGAAATTTCTAAGACGTTTAAAGCAGGTTTTGTCTCAAGGGACAAAGGATTCTACGCTGACTATGCGATGACCGTGTATGGGCAGCCGGTAAGAAATGAAACGCAATTGGCATTGAATGGTCCTGGACGCGTTGATAATGAACAACTCGTTTTAAATTCAGTTAGCCCACAACGGTTTTGAGGAGAACCATTACATTATTGAATAGCGCTACAATACACATGTAACAACTTTGTTTCCTTCCGTACAACGTTTTGTCGATAACGAGATATAAGAAGTTTGACCATCTGATGGAAACTAAACCACTTCAACCGCGGAGGGCAATAGTATAACGTCTTACCGCTGTTGGCGGAGGGGTATTATAATTAGTACTCTAATTTTAAGGGGTTGACCCTTTTACCCTATCCTTAAAGTGACCAGAGGAGATTTTTTTAGGAACGACTTTCTCTCACATTTCACTGATTGGTTTTTAGACCACCTACCGAGAACCTTCGAAGGTTTATTGGGCAAACGGTGTAAAAGAACACCCCAAACCTTGTTTTGACTTGGCCTTCTATCGTAATCGTTCCCCATAGAAAACCATGCTTTGACTTTCTGTTCGTGCACGACGAAACTACTAAACAACCATCTTATGTTAGGCGAAGCACACGAAGTGTTGATTCGTGCTCCGAATCCCCGGCGTAGCGAGGGGATTGGATAGCAGAATCAATACTTCGAGTGCTTCCCTGACATAAACCATTGCATTTAATAACGATTGTATACAACAATTACTTGCATATATTTTGTATAACCTGCGGATCGGTGGCAGTTTTATAACGTTCTAGCATACAATTAATTGTTAACAAATACACACCGCTTTGTAACGAAATTCTTTCACAACACTTCTTATTTGTAACCTGTAGATCGTAACATATTTGTCGAAGTCAATAATGTTAAAAATAAGCAGCTGGGTTATTAGGCGTTAACCATGGTGTAATAAGTTGCTGTAAACACACACTTTTTTTGTATACCTGTAGCTTCGTACATAATACATTGCTTCAGTTAGGAGGTTATTAGTACAGCAAAATCAAGCACAAGGAGCGTTGAAATCGTCCATTGCTTTATGGATAGTATGGTTTTGTAGCTGGAATAAACTTGCATTTGTCGTGATCGTGGTTGTTTGGTTTCCAACACATAAAATCGATTCCGATAAATAATTATCACGCGAAGTAAAATTTATTCTTGAGTTCTGACACAAGTGATGGTACATCCACTTGACTTGCTAACGGAAAAGCTGATTAAACCGACTTAAACCATTGGTCAAAATGTAGAATCCATGTGTCGCATTAACCTTGAATAACTGTGGATTCGTACACTTCACCCATCCTGAGAAGTCCCTGAATCCGTTCAATAAATAATAATACACGCATCAGTGCATTAGGAATGCAGCTTTAGTATTGCAGTGCCATTTCTATAAGCACATGCATGTGCGTGAATTGTTGTCTGGGATTGCCTAAAGCTACCCAATGGATATATGGTATAGGTGGAGATACGTTATCTTGTAATTACACATTAAAAAACCATAATGGATATCTTCGAAAGCACTTGCGGGGAGTTGAATTACTGAAGAAATACTGCACAATAGATCTTTCAAGTAAACCAGATATCCAGCTCACTGAGATTCACATACTTTTGGACTATATTTAACAGGAATAAAGGGAAAGTTTGATTTTGAAATTCGATTCTAAACTATCTACTATTCCACCGGAAAAGGCCAAGGATTACGATATGTCAAAATGCAGTCCTAAAGTGCGTGATCCCTTCTTCTTTTAGGCCAAAATTGTCTCAGGTTCAGGGCGCTAAGGGCGAGCACAAAGGTTTAAAATCGCTTTTCATTACATTGTTATTTTGAAATATTTTCGAGTGTTTTAGCGACAAATTAACAAATGGTCGATAAAATGAGCTAAGAGGAAATACAAGAGAAAACACATCCGGGTAAGCACGAGCTTTTTGATTCAAACACAAAGGGTTTCGGCCAAAAATAGCTGAGATAAACCTTAAGATAAATGTCTACATAATGTATATTTTGTTTGGCATGAGTAAATTCCTGCAGAATTATTTAATATGGGCAGTTTTTTTTTCCCTGAAGGTCCCCTACATTTTGATACCTTCTTTGTCCCTAAGATTTGTGAACGCCCTATATAGGACCCCCCCAGTTGTAAAAATAATTAGCCAACTTTCTACATTATGATGGTTTGAGGTCCCTATAACTTTATAACTACGACATCATTTTGACTACCATTCAAAAGAGTTTTTATAGGAGTAATTTTGGTAGAAGATTGAGTATTTAATATATTTAACAGTGCAATTTTTGCTGTTTCCGATAGAGAATAGATCTTATACCTAGGCCTCAATAGTTATCATATTGCTGGAAATGACCGCACAAGATGAGTAAAAATTAATGAATCACTAAGAAACAATTATCGTAATTTGCAACATGCCAAGGCAATGTAAACCCGCAATGACAAGCTAACCTAACTAATATCCTTAATAACAACGACCTAAACAATGACTGACTTTATATGATGGCGTTTAAAAGTGGCAACAAACATCTTTACTAATCGCAAGCCTGCATGGCTTAAAGAGACACTGGCACATTTGAAAATCGATATTTTTTGCATAGTTATAAAGCTTTTTTTATACATCTCCCTCACCCCCCTGAAAATGATAAGATCCAAATCAGCGTCCTTTGGGTAAACAGACCTAGTTTCATAATAATGTCGGCCGGCGACATTAATTTCAGCAGAACGCCGGAAATGTATGGCGGCCAAAAGGGCCACAGGGGGTGTTTTACACAAACGACATCAAAAACTCAACATGGGGTGTTTTTGACGTCGTTGTGTAAAACACCCCCTATTGAGTTTTTTGACGTCGTGTGTGTAAAACACCCCCCTTTTGAGTTTTTTGACGTCGTTTGTTCAAAACACCCCCCCTTTTTGGTTTTGGTGAAACGGTCGTTTGTGTGTAAACACCACCCTTTTTAATTTTGTTTGAACGTCGTTTGTGTAAAACACCCAAACCCCCTTTTGATTTGGTTGACTTCGTTTTGTTTAAAACACTCCCTTTTGAGTTTTTGACGTCGTTTTGTGTGTAATCACCCCCTTTTGGCCCTTTTTGCCGCCCATAGAAATGGCGTTTAACACAAGAAAACGCACGCCGTATGCATGTTTCTCACGGCATGCACACCGTTTAACCGGCTTGTGACCTTTGTGGTTTTAATATCAATGAGTTCGAGTCTATGATATACACGTTTGTTGATTTAAATTGATTAAAATTTAGCCTACAAATTACCTGGATGTCTTTAACTATCAATTTTTGAGTATGTTATTTTTATGTGTAAATTGTATCTCTATTCTTCCAATGGCCTAGGCCCTAGACTATCATTTGAGAGCAAATTGAAGAAATTTCATATTTTTGTGAAAATGTGCCAGTGCTGCTTTAAATTGTTACTCATTATACAGAAGAAAATTACATTGAAATAAAGTTAAAATAGAAAAGCAAACAAACACAAACAAACAAACAAAAAACAAATTAAAATATTAATGGTACTATGAGCCATTTCCAAGCTCGCTCGATTTTACGTCACTGGGCAAATTGAAAAAAAAAACACCTACTGAAGTAACAGGTACGATTTATACAAGATTCCACACCACTAAATAGATCTGGTCTGACACCCTCTGGCTGAATTGTGTTTTAAAAAAGAGTAAAAAAGAGTGACAGATTTAAGTTAAAAGTAAAAAAAAATACTAAAAATACCCAAACTTGAGGCTTTCTGCTGAGTACTTATAGTGCTTATTTAAATCCCTTTCCCACAGGAATCTTTGGACTAGAAACCCTAGTTTGATAGGAGCTCACAACTCATCGTAGTCTTCGAACTCCAGTAGCTCGAAATTTCCGTGGTCAACATGGTGTTTTTCCTGAGTGAAAGGTATGCAGAGGTGTAGAGTTCATAGAAAAATGCTGTCGCTAGGAACTGAGTCGCTTCGTTAGCGAAAAATTGACGTTTTAGTCAGGGCAATTTTGTACATAAATGAATGACAGTGTTTTTGGTGGTGTGCAACCACAAATGACGGGTGTAAAATTATTGCACTTGAAACAACAATTAGAAGCCTACACGTGTACAAATTGTGTTATATACGTCATTTCTCAAACGTGGCAACAAAATTACGGACCGAAAATTCCCAAATGATTTTCCTTAAAAAGATGAAGAAAATATAATTGCTCAAAATTAAGCATGTAATACTAGAACAATGTTATATCTAAAAAAAGGAGAACATGTTCTAACGTTATTGTTTGTTGCTTATTATATATTTTCTGTTGTTTTTTCTACACATGAAATGCAACTTTTCCATTGTTATAATGTAGATTTTTTTTTACGAATCTACACTTTCTTGGACGAATCTATAGTGTACTGTAGATTCGTGCAGAAAAGTGTGGATTCGTAGAAAATAATCAACAGGACAAACAAAGAAATGACGTCATAGCAATGGTTTAATATATAAGACGGTGTATTCGGCTTATTCACTTCAGGTGTGATCTAATACATTGGTAAGCATTCCAAATATTTAAAAAACCGGGGTTCGAGAAAAATTGGGGGCGCTTCTTTCTGGAAATCTCCTCATGTCTCTTTAAGTGGTCCCATTGTGTTTCTTATTACCCTGAGTGTAACCCTGCTTTTGGTCCAGTGAATTGGAAGTAGAGTTTAATTAAAGGCCCATGGACACGACTGAGTAGACATTTCTTAATTTCTTACATTTTCGTACCTCAACAGTATCCTGATCGTATCTCAACACAGATTTTTAAAAGTGAACATCGGGAAGGTGTTAAATTTCAAGGATAAATATACCCAATCGGACAGGGCCTTCTCCTGTTCTCGTCGCTAGATGTTGGAGTTGGCTTTGACCCGGTAGTGACGTAAAAGTAGCAAAAAGACACACCCCGAAACGCACGTATACCAACTATAACCAAAACAAAAACAAACCGCTCGATCGATACAACGCCAGGCGGCTTACCTCTAACACTCTCGACACGACACGGCACGGAGCGTCACGGAACGTCACGGAACTTTCCGAAATTTGCGCCAAAATGGCGCAAATTTGCCGCGAATTGTTTGAATTGGGGTACATGGATGGATCAATTTTCCTTCAAAATTGGTACATGGATGGGTGGCACTTCAAAATTCCCAGGGCGTAACCCTACCCAGACCACAATTGAGTATGAGCAAATGATTGAATAGAAGAGTAAATTATATATTAATAAGTAAAAATGTCATCAGATGAGAAGAGACAACAATGGGTGCAGAAGCAGATCATTCTACACTGTTAAAAATGTTCCTAATTTTACCAGACTTTACCTTTTAAATTACGGTAAACCCCAATTATTCAATAATCTTCACGCTTTATTACCTATACCTAACATAAAATTACAATTTGGAAGCACTACACCTACACCTTTTGAAAACGGGTAGCATTTATAAGCTGACCGTTATTATATTTTCCGTAATATTACGTTCTTTTGTAACTTACTTGTTTTTAATTTAAAAAATGCAAAATCTTATTTCCCTATAATTTTAAAACTAGTTTTAAAAAACGTTTTCCTCCTTTTGTATTATATTAAGTTTAATTTGAAAAAAAGTAGTTCACACATATATATTTAATTTTAGCATTTGTTATTAGTAAAGTCATGTAGTGTAGTGGATAAGGTTTAGGACTTGTAATCTTAAGGCCCTGGTTCGAATCTAGGTACATGTATGAAGTTTATTCATATGATAATTAAGTAATTGGTCACATTACAATGTGTACATACCATATAAAACAAAGTGTATAAACTTATAAAACTTGTTTAAATCTTTATTTCTTCACGTTTTCACTTTGTTTATTGCCTTTTTTCTCAAAATTGTTTATCTGATATATAACTTTTTTTACAACCATGTGGTAACGTAAATACAACGTTTGTATGATGCCATAGCTACAACGCGAAAGAGGATTGTAATAACGTTTTAATTCTTAATATTGTTTAAACAAGTCAAAAGCCAACAATAACTTTGAAGCTGAGATTTACGCCGTTATTTTACGTTCCCTTCAATGGTTCCGTATTTTTACGGCTCCAGTTATTTTACGTTTTGCACGATGTGAGTCCCAGCTGCCAGTCAAATCCCTGTTTTTTTACAGGTTTTTTTAACAGTGTAGACACTATGATCAGATTCAGGCACGAAATCGTGCAGCAATTGTCATGATAGTGAGTCGTCGCTATGGTGAGGACAGTTTGACCTCTCACGCAATCACTCGGTGGGGAGTTCCACATGTTCCAGCAAAGAATGGCCTTGCTTCCTTGATGTAAGATAGGGGCTGTTTGCCATTTCCGCCATTTTCTCTTACGTATATAAAACGTAGGTAAGCTTAGTGGGAGGTGGTGTAAAAAATTCCTAATTGAAGGCCCTCCAACGTGTATGAAAAAATGGCGAATTGAAAGCGCAGGGAAAACATTTTCGCCATTTTTAGTAGGCCCTATACGTAACTCGGGGAGGGAGAAAGGGTACCATGTATTGTATTCTTTGCGTGCTTGAATAATATTAAGGACAAAGAAAAGTCAATTCTTCATAAATCACCTTCCCTGGGATGGGGTGAAATTGCAAGTATAAAATTAGGTCTAGACCACAACTTAGTAATTCATAAAGTTAATAAAAGAAATTATTTTTTTAGGTTCTAAGGCAGACATGGACATATATAAGTATATGCATTAATTTGTTTATATGCAACCTGTGTGTAGGTTTAGACTGTCTGTGATACATCAAGTATGCGATGAGATTATGGACAGTCTAATTCGAATCTTTCTGCACCTTTACATAGAAATTAATTTTTACCATAATTTGTCTTATACATTGGAAGAAACAGTTGACCGGAACTACTGTTTCTTGTGCCTATTTTATAGAAGTCACTAAGATTTTGGAAGTTATTATCGAAGTAACTTGGTGCCATATTATTAATAATCTTATACATCATACAGCCATTTGCGTAGGTTATGCGCGATCTCTAATACTCATGAACCCCCAATGTCTGGAGCATATCATTGATGTGTTCTAAAAGGGGCACCCAAAATAACTCTCATTGCCATGTTTTGCAATTTTTGAAGTTTATTTAGTCTCACCACAACTGCTCCATACATTGATGGCATAATTAAAGTCCTCCAGCCCGCCCTCCCAAATTAAATAATTTGGGAGGGCGGGCTGGTGTAGTGGCTTATCCACTCGCCTTCCACCAATGCGGCCCGGGTTCAATCCGCTGTGGAGACTGTGTCGTACGTGAATATTTGGTTGCCGATCCTTGCAGATTTTCTCCGAGTACTTCAGTTTCCTCCTGCATCTAAAATCGGACTTCTTCCCATAAAAATGCCTTCCTTGTCGTTTCTGGATACTCGTTGTGTTGTAGCAGCCTAAGGCGCTCCACAGCGGCGCCCTGAGCACTTCGGTGGATTTGTCGCGCGTTATAAGAATTAAATATTATTAATATTATTATAAATATTATTATTATAATCTTATAAAGTGTGGTAGGACCATTGTGTTATAAATTGTGATCAACGATTTTCTAGGAACGAATGATTTAACTCTTCTCATGATAGCAATCCTTGTACATACTTTGTTACAAATGCTCTTTAAAATAATCTTGCCATTTTAAGTTACAATCTATATAAATTCCTAGGTATTAAAATGAATTAACGTTTTCAATCTCGACATTGTCCACTGATACATTAATATGATTATTATTGTTTGCTTTCATGTGGTTCTCATTGAGCCAAATACTGAGGGTCCTGAGATCTTCATTCAGGTATTTTTCTATTACACGAACGTCTTTGTCACAAACATAAATTAGGATATTATCTACGTACATATCCACAGTTGCGTACCACAGTTTACTTGGCAAATTATTAATAAATAATAAGAATAGGAGCGGGCCAAGTATTGAGCCCTGAGGTACAGCTGATGAAATGATACTTGACTTGGAAAGGATTTTATTAATAACATAACATGCTTTGTGTTACGTCGGACAAGTATAGCTAGGAACCATTTATCTTCAGTACCTCTTATACCCATGGAATTCTTTAGGAGTAAGTTATGCTTTACCATATCGAATAATGACCCGTGCTAATTCAACGAAACTGCACCAATAAGTTTCCCTTTCAATCGCGTTATTTTCACTTAGAGTTTAAATAGCCATGTCTCGACTGCGGCTTTCGAATTCCTTACTGTACTGCCTACAACATATGTTGCATAGTAATATAAACTCATACATTTGGTTGTGTACAATTCTTCTAGTGTTTTAGAAACACACTGGTAAAATAGAGATTGGTCTGTAATTGGTCAATGAATCAAGATCACCGTTCTCACTTTTATAAATTGGCTTTACACGCCGCTACTTTAAGCTCATTGAAAAATAACCTTAGTTGGAGGGACTATTAAAAAAAAATACATAGAAGTAGGAGCATTTTTGTTCACACCAAATTTAAGTAGCTTAACACATGTTATCTAAACCATTTGCCTTCATTGACGAGACACAGAAGCAAAATGAACAAATTTCTTGATGATCTTGACGCGAGGTTGTGATATCAGGTAAATGTAAATCTCCTATCCGGTTTATTCATATGACACGTTGTGATCGGTAATCTTATCAATCATTGCAATGTTTCCGAGCATACTAACAAAATATTCATTAATTAGAATGTTAGCCATTGCGTCAGAAGTCGTTGGACTAGTTTTAGGGAGTGAAAGTCATAGTTTTCTTTTTATTTGATAATAAATTGAGTCAAATGGTCTTCGCCCACATTTTTGCAGTCACCAGCCGAGTCATCAATTTTTATTGAAAATTTACGTTTGGATTCTGTCATCAGGGCGGTTAAACATCATATTTTACCAGGGAGTATTATGATTCTGAGAAAAGAGTGAAGATGGTAAAAAGCTGGCGATTATTACACAAAAGAGTAAAAGCAGCAAATTGGGGGAAATAACCTAGAATGCATGTCAGCTGCAAGGTACCACGTCCATGTGAGGCACTTGTTGGGAGAATTGAATAAAATTAATATCAGGATTCCGATTTTCTTGTAGGGCACACGTTCAGGACTATAGCGTCCACACAAGACAGTTAAGCCCTATAATTTATGTTTTAATACACTTTTACATTTTTACATTTAAAGTGTAGGGTAATATCGCATGTTACTCTACCATAGGTTATTAGATGATACGTGTGTATCTTAATCATTGTTAATAAGTGAATATAATGTAAATACGCTCTTTCAAAATTTGTGGGTTTCATTCAAAATGAGTTATCTCTTATGATTCGTTAACATTTTGGTGTTTACCATGTTTGTTCGTTTAGGTTCATTAAGATTGAATACAGGTAAAAATATTATTTGGTTTCCTATATAGCACTTGCACGGGAGTGCAATAGGTTTACCCACACCATGAGCGAAAAAACACTTGTGTTTAATACTTTAGGTGTTTTTACGTCAATGAGTTTATATTTTCCCACAAACTGATTAGTTAAGCCACGCTCCCCTTTGTGGAGAATAAAACTGTTTGTCTATAGCGTTTTGTACGTGAGTCTTGTGACGTGAAACTTCGTCTTATAGACCGTATTCAATATGACGTCAGCAACCAGACATGTTGGTGGACAAGATGCATACATTCCAGGACTACAATACATTAAGCTGTCAATCGATCCATGTTTAGCGATTGCACAGGGATCATTGACAGGTGAATGTATTGTAGTAGTGGAATGCGTCTATTTTGTCCACCAACATGGCTGGCTATTGAATACGGTCTATTTTGTGAGAAATCTAGCCATAACCCACTTTTATTTTTGACATAAATCGTAAGTATAAAATCTTATATGATTTATGCAGTTCTAAGAAGGGAGTTATGGTAATTTTGTACTAAATTACTTAAGAAAGGAGTGTTTTTCCGGGGTGTTTTTGTACCATGGGCATAATATAAACGAGCAGAGACAGGTACTTTGTTTAAAATGGGCACCATCTGGACTAACGACAAGGTATTCACATACTAGTCAGGCACCCATGCTATCTTATTAACGTCCAAGCTAGTCAGACATTTGTAACACATCTCGAGGAGAAAAGGTTTGAAAAGTATACCACGCTATTTTTCTAACCATAAGGATTCCAAAAAGGTATAGTTTGTATTATCGTGAATAAAAAAGTCCAATTCCAATTGTACAGGGGTCAAATTGTAAAGTTGCTCCGGTTTGAATGAAAAATGGTGCAAATTATTGGTGGAGCTCATATGATTAAAATAAGAAATGGGTTTGACTGTCTCAATGCTTAATTGCCAAAGTAAGGGCAAAAAAATTAAAAAGAAGTCAAGCCACATTGTTAAAAATTTGAACCCTGTGTCTAAGGCACCATTTGCAGAACTTAAGAATCGCCTTCCAGTGTTCACTCTCAGGATGTCTACAGATTTAATCACTCAAACCCTTTGTATTCGAGATTGTTACGAATGTCTGATAGCTCCCGGGCTACGTGGTTTAGTGGCATAAACGTCTGCCGGGTAGGCGGAAGGTCGCCGGTTCGAATCCAAACGAGAACACATGTTTTCTTTTTTCAAAACTTGTGTGCGCCGGGCTCTCTAAGGAAAGATTAAAATTAATTAAAAACTGACTATATGCTATTCAAGCAAATTAGTTCAGAAAGACTGAATAATGTGCAAGTTAGTCCAGGACAAGTTAATCAAAATGGGTACCTTCTGGACTAACTTTATATTAGTCAGGATGACCAGTTTGGTTTTTCAGTGACGATTAGTGAGAAACAAACATACTCACCGAATTGAAGATGTCATATAGGTTGTTGATAAAGAGAAAATTACGCCACCAATTCTTTGAACAGTTTGAACAGTCATTCCCTTGGTAGTACCACATGGGTCCGTTAGTAATATGGGGCATCAGAAACGCCGCAAAAATGATGATGAACGCATATAAAGGTGTTAGGCTTAAGAGAAAGATAGAGAAAAAAAATAAGACTGCTTGTAAATAATGCAATTAAAATATTGCCTTCGTTCTTACATTATATTATACCCCTGAGCAAGAAAGGTGAGGTAAGAGTTCGCCCAAGTAAAGCCACTCGTCTCAATTACATTTCATTCATCGCCCTATTGAAGATCCACTTGAATAAACCATTGGAAATCACCGTTCTGAACATGTGTATTGCCGACCCACCCGTTTGCAGTGGAGGAAATATTAAGGGTTTTCACGCTGAATAGGTAATCTGCGATCCATCGCCTTTTAAGACTAATGCAGTCATTTTCTGATTCAAGTCATGCGTGCGTAATAACACCTTAGTTACGATATAGAAGCTTCGCATCGGCAAGTTTTTAATAACGAGCTGCTTCTTTAATCAAATAGTTCTTTCAGGGCAATTAAGACAATGGTCATTGAGGTTTTAATGCTATGGAGCATTAAATCTTTTGATATGGTGTATAACCTTGGTTTGTTCTCGCAGGGTAATTGAACGTTTTCTGTCTTGACATTTATGGAGTTGAAAAGGAAATTATACAAGGTGAATAATCTTACACAAGACTATTCACCTATCTAATTAGTAATGCTGACGGATTGGTGCCAAGATAGCGATTAACCTCCCTTTTGAAGCTCTGCAAGTCCTGGGTTGATGCTACATGAACAGGAAAGGCGTTCCATAAACCTACAGAGAATGGGAGAAATGATCTTCTGTGGAAGGCCAAGTTGGACCTTGGGAGTTTCACAGCAAGGTCATGAGACCTGACTCAGCGCCTATTAGGCGAGGGTCAACTGAGAGCAGCTCAGGTAGCAGCTGGCTGAGTTGTTGCGTTATGTTGTGTTATATGTAGAAGCACAACACTGATGCATGTATCAGAGTTAGCGAAGGATATAATTATCGCAATCGGTACTCAGCTCAGCGTGAAAACTTTATATCCACAAAGGAAAGTTATTCGCTGATACCTTTTCATTGCCTCCTATCATGATCATATTTATTGAGTAATTTTGTTTCATTTGATGGAGATTTGTAAAAAATAATAAACTTTCGAACGTTTCCTGAAAGTAAAACTGGTAATCCTGTGCAGTTGAAAGTGTCTATTATTTGTAACAAAGGAAAATTTACATGTCATTGTGTGCCATCAAATGTTATTGTAGAGAGAAAAAAGGAGTAAATTTTGCCGGTCACAGTGAGTTTTACTCGTTATTACCATCAAATAAGCGGTGCCGATGGGTGCGTTATTTAAGAAATGTCGGACTGCAGTGTTTTCGTCAATTGCGCCATGGCAATGCAGATAAATGCTTTGATGTAGGTATTGAATTATCTTACTTTCGCTCTCCTTTTCGGCCCATTCCTGCTCTCAGGGAGGTTGGCAATATGCATTGACCCTAGCTACTATCTACAACTAGCGGAAAGGAGATTGTTCATGAAGTTTCCGTGGCCACGTGATTATGAAATATGTTTTTGTAAGGCTAAAGTCCTGGGTTCGATTCCAGTGCATGGGCAGATTCATATTTCATCGACGCTCTACAGACACACAGCACCTTGTGAACAAAAAGTAACATTATGATTCCTAATAATGTCACCGACTAGATTAGTATACATTATTAAACCTTGTGAAGGTACAATGGAGCGCTGGTGGACAGAAAATGTGTTTGGACATAGCACTATGTACCATCATTCTGGTACTACGATTGGTGAGATATGTGAGGTTTGGGTGATGCTTGATCAATGGTATCGAAGGCAGCACTCATGTCTTGAAAGCAATACAAGCAGGACAGGCTTATCATCAATCAATCAATCACATCAAACAGTGAATACAAGAAACTCAAGTACAAGGCACATAACTCCTGACCTGGAGAGAGAGGCAGTCTCAGTGGAATGGTGAGCTTTATATTCTGATCATACTATATACCTAACATGAAACAGCCTTCTCAATCTCTTTAGCAATGAATTTAATACTAGCAATTCTTCACAATGCAAAGAGATATTCAGGAATTTTTTAGAGTGTGAAGAAATACACATTACAGAAGAGACTGTTAACAATCCTTGTGATGATAAGTAATAAACTAAAAAGGAATCAAACTCCCCTTGAAGCTTGCAGCCATGCTTTGACTTCCGTAGACAATAATGAATACTGTATAATATTCCGTGAAAGAAGCGCTGCGTGTAGAGTCAAGTGCCACATATTTTACTGTACAAGCCCGACCATGAGTCCAGTTGACTAAAATTCCTTTCACACAGGGCATAATGACCACATTCCTTGTTAACATGCAGAAATTCGGTATTGGCAGTCAGATTTATCAACCAAAAATGTCAGGAAATCATTGACATGGTCAACATCAAACTTTGCATGATCGGAATATCACACACCGTTGTATAGACCAGTTAACAGCAATGTTTGTAAACATGTTAGGGCCTGGTATCTTGAAATAGGTCGGCCTGACTGTTACACACTGGGCAATTGTATCTGTTAGAGTTTTAATACTATGGGCCATAACGATTCGCAGGAATGGATTCGCAGGCAACAAAAGTGACATAGAATGTTAACTGGTCTATAGAAATCTGTCTTTGAATCGTAAATTTCAATGCAACTTTCGTGTAAAAAACCTGCGATATTTCTCTTTTCTTGGACACTTACGAAGCTAGGAATGTGATATTAGGAAACTACAATTACCAGCGGACCTAATTAATTCAATTTTGTGGATATATTTCATTTGAGGAAGCCAGGGGAGGAGGAGATATTTGAGGAAATTGACGCTTGTGACTCGATGCCTATATCGTGTGAGCGTTGTGTACATGTATTGCCTATGGGGTCATTCCATGCTTTTTGCGACAGCTATGTCTCTTCCAATGAAGCTGATATAAGTATAAGATTGTACACAAGGGTAGTATTCAAGATTAGCTATCACCAGCCCAAATTTGGGAGTTATATCACTTTTACCTTTCGAATTATGGCCCCCAAAGTATGGTCCAAATGGTTTTTGCGCCATTTTTGACCCCCTGTAACTTTAAATTGGAGCAAGATGCATTTTTTCTGATCACATATATGGAATCTGCGGCAAAAGGTAATCCAGAATGCCAATTTTGAAGGATCTAAGGGGTGTAGTTCTTTACTTATGGCCCTCTGAATATTGAATTTCACACCGGTACATGTTTTGAGGTGACTCCCCTCAAATTTAAAATTGCTGTAGCGTGAAAACGAAAAGAGGTACAGAGCTCAAATTTTCAGGATTTTAGTTTCTCTTTCAATACACCAAAAAGGAAAGAAATCCATGAGGTGATGGTGTACTAAATTTGTTGAATTGGCATGGAATGACACTATGGAGATTCGCCATTGAATGATTGCTCGGTAAACTTGTGGGTCGTATTTATGCCAGCGGGAAATTCCCAATTTAGCTGACAAATTTATGATCTATAGTTTTACCGTGCATATACAACGGTACACGACATCTAGATCCTGATTTTCAACCACCAGCACTTCGAAGAACAAGGTAAAGTAATATGAAAACTGAAAATGCACATTACCGGTGTAAATATGCACAAAGCAGGTATTGATTTTAGCACGCGTTCTGTATCATAACTGCCACATAGGGTGAACCCTAATGTGAAGTTGATGCCTATAATGTTAATAACAATTGCGCACTTCATTAGTTATCAACCTTTTAAAAGCAACTCAATATATAAAATGACAAGTTCAGTGACTTTCATTGTGATATTAAGGTTGTTCTACACAGTGGTCTGAATTACAGCCAAAATCTCTGAATCTGTAAACTATGTCGCACAGCGCTTGATTTGCGAGTATAATATTTACCGCCACCAACGGTGAAAATAAAACATCGCCCAGTTGTGCTTTCCCTTGTTTGCCGTCATCTTCTTCACAGTGTTGTATGTAAGGAGCAGGGCGCTACAAAAATAAAATCAAAAACGTACAACTTATAGAGATGGTATAAAGTCAACTACAATAAACCCATGAAAGGGGTAGAAATTAAAACTTATTTTAGATACATACACTATAAACAATTGAATAGTAAGTAGATCTACTTTTCAATAACCAGTTCACTCAAACAACGAAACTTCGTTGAATGTTCTTATTTACTTGCAATTTCTTTTGCTCGAATTCACTTGCCGTGGTGGCGCAATGGATTATCGCACTCAAGATCTAAGCGAGAGGTTGTGGGTTCGAGTCCCATCCACAGTAAAGTTCTTTTGCGATTAATAATGCTACGTTCGCGCTGTCATAAATTTCTCTCACATTTGTATGTACTTATTCATGACAGTAATTCACAGAGGTTATTAGCAACTCAAATTTCTCTCATAATTCCTAAAGACAAAGGAAAGACAGAATGTTATTTTGTGGTGATTTGCCTTAGCATTATAGGGAATTCAAGAAGTCGACAGCCTCGTCCCTTTAACCCCCTAACTTCAACAAAAAATGTGTTTACGTGTCAAACCAAAGACGAGTTCAAAATTTGAGATTTCGCGGTCGGCCCCGGTCTGCTTGCTACGTTGGGAATAGCGCCAACTGGCGTCTGGTAGGTAATTTGTTGATGTAGAAGCGTTAAATCGTTTGCCGTACAAAATAGATGGAGTGCCCTATCTTAAGATCGATAATCTTTGGCCGAAGTAAACTATTTCTCCACTCTAAATACTAATAAATATTATAATTACCATTTATTGGATATGGCAATTGTAAAGTTGCACATTTCATGAAAATTAATAAATTGCCATCTCAATTTCTTATCTGAATATCAGTGATTAAGGGACATACACTATGCTACTGTGACTCAAGCAAATAATGGCGTTATTGATAAGTAAATCCATCGTGTATGCAGTGGATAAAGCACTTCAGATTCCCCTTTGTTTATTTGGAACTGCAGAGCCATTGTTACTGTCCATGTAGTGGCAAAGATTTCTGGTGTTATAACCGCCCAGTTTAGATTGAGCTGGCCTCGTTCACAATTAAAATAAACTTTGAGGTTCTATTGTGAGTTCAATAATTTTGACTGTATATTTCATCATTTATTGCCGGATTTATTGATAAAAGATGTGAACAAAACTCATGGTAGATATGTTGCTTGGTAAGCTGTGACCTAACATCTTGTGCAGAACGCAGAACCAAGATCCATAAGTTATTGCTGGATCTTATTTCTATTCAATTTACCACCATGTTTTTAGACCATCTTTTTGCACGAAAAGTCTGCCAAACAGCCTGCCAAACAACTTTCTTCCATGATTTTTTCATCTTTGTTCCTTTTCGGAAAAATAATGAAATATATATATACGGTCAAGGTTAATTGAACGCACCGTTGAAGCATAAGGTTTATTTATTCGTGAAAGAGGACAAGTATCTTGTGCTTGCGTCATCAATCTTAATTGGGGTGGTGATAGCATCTGATATCGTTTCGACTGCATGGGTAATAACACTGGCTCTGTACTTCCAGATGAAAAGTAATCTGAAGTGCTTTATCCTCTGCATACCGAGTAGATTTACTGGATATCAACAGTGCTATTATTGGCTCAAGTCATACAGGGTGACCCAATAAAAACTTTACCCACAATGAAAGTGATATTTTTCCATTTTTTAAAATCTGTGGATGCTATGATTTCAGATTTGAAAAGCCCGGTTGCCAAACAATTTATGTGTACTTATCATTCCATCATGAATACCCATGGACAAGTCTGCAGTTGTGCTAAATACCAGTTTTCTGTCTTTGTGTCAGGGCAGGGGGGTTGGACACGATCTGCTCGATTGAGCATTGGGGATTTCCATGCATAAGAAAAATGATGCTCCGTGGACAAGTCTGTTTTGCTGACTTATTGTTCAGTGGACCATATCTTGAGAACCACTCAATCATAATGAACAATTTTTCCAGACAAGATGCTCAATTACCTATTCTTTATGATAAAAAAGTGGAAAAATATCACTCATTTTGGGTAAAGTTTTTATTGGGTCGCTCTGTAGATTTGTGTGCAGTTGCTTTCTATAAATTTACCTTACTTTATATAACTATTTGCATGCAAATTTCTATATTGTTATTGTGCAGGGTCCCGTGTAAGAACAGCACTTTTTGCTGATTGGATAAATATGATGAATAAATAAAAATTAAAATCAATTAGATCTTACAATCTTACCTCAGCATGAAGAAGTTATTTACAGCTAACTGCACATTCCACATGAATTGAAGCGCAAAGTTGGCTCTACCTGACATTGAATTTGCTACGTTGTCTGTGACGGAAATAAATCGCTATTTGTAAAAATCGCTAATAATTTAAGACATAGGCCCGTATTCCAGAAACTTGTTTAGCTAAACGCAATTTTAGCTTAAAATCGCCGTAATTTAAGATTGCGTTTAAGCAAAACGCGTTTAAATATTTTTAACCATTTGCTTTCTTAAACGGAAACTTTAAACACAAGTAACATCGTTGCTATTTAAAGACGCTAACTTCAATGTATGAAAGGGCCCTATTGTGTTTTAATGGGTTGAGGTTCTGGTAAGGCCCGTAGAAACCGGCACAGTATGTGTTCGCGGGCAGCCAAACCCCACCAGCCCGAAACCCCCTCCACGTGGTACCAGACGGATAGAGCCCGGGCTTCCAGTGTCGTTTCCGGTTCCAGCACGGTTTTAAAATGCGCTGAATTTATAGCCCTCCAGCGTCGTCCCAGCCATGGGTTTTACAAGCTTGGTGTATACCAGCATTTACTTGTCAGCATGGTGCGAACTGGAGACGTCTAGTTCCCAGCGACTCTAGCTTTTGGACACGAGGCCGGAGACAGCTAGGCCTGGGTGAACTAACAGGGGACAGATGGGGGGTAGTGGCCTGAACTAGATTAACCCAGCGTTATTTCTACCAGCACTATTGACGCGTGGATTTCCCGCGATTATGGAGCTTGGAGGAAAATTGAGGCTTGGAGAAATCTTGGAAAACAGGCTGGTTGCTCCGTAACGATAACCGTTTCTATTGTTTGGGATGCAAGTTGCAGCGTTCATGCATACCACCTGTCCTCATTGTCACTATATGAATGAATTTCGTAATCGAATTTCACACCGTAATTATGCTTTTGGCGCAATACCGAATAATAAGTTTGAGCGCCATCAACATAACCAACAACCAACCATGGTTGAGCGCACAAAGTGTTATCATGGCTTTCCGTAGCGTTTAAGCTGCTACACGAACTGGGCGAGAATGATATGCACCATTGCTGTTGTCAACTGGACAGTGCAATGAGCCGTGCACTTCACGAAAACACACACTAAAACACTTCTTAAACTAGCCCCGTACCTAGTTTAAATTTCGACGCATTTTGACGAAGTTAAAATTACGTTTAACTTAAACTCCTTTCTGGAATTGCGTTTACTTAAGCGATACGTTTATCTCACATGTAAACGTTCGCTTAGCTTAAAATCGCGCTAAACTCAAACACCTTTTTGGAATACGGGGCCTTAGTCTGTATGGGCTGCGGTAAGTATTAGTATTAGGCATAACGAAAGCGGGATTAAATTGGGAAAGGCTGTGGTTAGTAACGAAAAACATGCAAGAAATAAGATAGGTATTGTCGGAGGATGTATGGTGGAGCGGAGGAGAGCAGCAAGTGTACGGATTAGAAATGGAAAGAAGGAATGTGGTGGAAAATTTCCAAAGTTGGCGCAAGTGATTCACGGATTTGAAACGTTGGGTGTGCATATACAGTCAACTGCTGTTAAATATCAGATTGTTGGGATGGTTTTGAACTCCTCTAAAAACATTATGCTCAGGAATGTTTTGATGTAAATTTCCTTGTAAGTGTATGCAAAGAAACGATGCACAGTTAGGTGGTTGGTGAATTCGACAGCATAACAGGATGATCACTACACTGGTATGTAACAGTTTAATTTGGTGAGGAATGGATTGGTTTGTCTGGATATGTCCATTGCAGGAGAAATATTGATCAGCAAAAATCAATCAATCAATCAATCAATTATATCCTCAGCCTTTCGAGAGGTTTTTTGGCCCTTAATTTCTTTTAAATAATTTTTTATAAGCTAGATGCGGCCGTAACGAGTAGATAGCCGAAAGTAAAATAGTGATGATGTCGTATTTTGTTATTTTTGTTGGTTGGGTACATTCATTAACATTGTCCATCGAAAAAACAAGATGATATTTCTGGCCTCGGTCCCGGCAAGATGCTAAAATGCAGCAAACAAGTAAATGTAATCTTACCGATGAGAAAAACTTCTCGACCAAATCCTAGCGATCCTAACATTGCGCAATGAGAAATGATGATCCAACACATACTGAGTACTCTTATTCCATGGAGACAAGATATTGAACCAGCGCCTTGTTCAGTGCTAAGAATGTTTGCAAGAACACGGTTGACGGCGAAGCACAGTAAAACATCCAGAATAAAGCCTGTTTCATAAGAGTATTGATAGAAGTATACGTGTCCATGTTACATATTATTTAACGTGGAATGGTACTACAGGGTGAGTAAAAAAATGACCCTGACTGTATCCGCCATTTTTAATTTTGAGGTAAAATATATCTAACATATTATATATATTAACTGAAAGCTTAGTTCATTATCTTTAATTTGCCGCAAAGATCATTCACATCGCTGCAGTCGTTTGAATCAAGTAGTCTGTTTTGCGCTCTGTCCACTGATTCACATTTAAATGAATGGCGTTAAGCAAATCAGTGTCCAGAAGAAAATTGGGACTGTTTATTAACTGCAGAAGAAATGTGGCGCTATTTAACCCCACAATTCAGTCACAATTTACCATCGATGCCCTCTTAACATTTCTACGTCCTCATCACTCCTAAAAATCATTTGAAAAATAAATTAACGTGATACATGTATCAGTTTGGGAATGCAAAATATGTGGATGATAATGAAATAATAGTTGAATTGGATAATATAAAGCTACAAAGGGTGAGTTCCACGAAGTTCCTCGGTGTTATCATTGGTGAAAATCTTACTTGGAAAAACCACATTGATGGTATTTCAAAAACTATTGCACGAAATATTGGTGTCCTCAATAAGCTAAAACATTCTATTCCGGATCGAATTTTGTATTCTTTATATTGTACGTTAATTTTACCATATGTAAATTATAGTGTATTAGTATGGGGTAATACGTATCATAGCTATATGGATAAAATATTTAAACTTCAAAAATGGGCTGTACGAACTATTTCAAATAGTCATTACAGAAGCCACTCAGCTCCCCTGTTAAAAAATTTAAAATACTAAATGTATATGACATATTATATAAACTTGAAGTGGGTGTTTTCATGTTTAAACATTCTACAAATCAGCTGCCAAAAACATTTAAACATTTTGTTTTCAAAACATGCTGAATATCATAATTACTGCACTGGGAATGCCAATGACTATACTCAAACAAGAAACAAAAAAACGTTCTCGGATCAAACTGTAAGTACTTCTGGACCAATTCTATGGAAATCGTTTGATCAAAATTTGAAACTGTCAAATCTGTCAAGTCTTTTCGATATCAATTAAAAAGTCATCTTATATCACAATATTAAAATAACTGATCAGTTTAGTTTGGAGCATGTGTATGTAATTTTGTATTTTTCTTTCATATATTCACATTTTTGTTAGTGTAATATAGATCTATTACCATTATTGTTTTGTGTATACAAATTTTGTTTTGGGGTGTGACTACACATCATTTCTCTGTATTTTAAGTGTTTTTAATGTTCTTTTGATGATGTGGAAATCAATAAAATAAAATCAATCAATAACAAGTTTCTGGAGGAGTTGAATGAATCATACCATGTGAAGGAACAAACATCGGTGACAACCTTTTGAGGTTTAAAGTATTGCCTATATTTGCAGACCAAAATATGCCACATTTAAAAAAAAAAGTGTTTATATCAAACTTACAATTTTTCACTGGCTTTTACACCATTATGATACCACTTTATTTGACATAAACATAGGCATACCCTTATCATCATTTTGGGGAATCATTCGCTTAGTTAACCGCCGTGCATTCAAATGGGAATCCGTGGATAGGGGGTAAATCTGACTACTTGATTCAAAAGACTGTAGCTCGGCCTATACTTATCCGATTGGAATTATCTTTGCAGCAAATTAAAGTGAAATAGGCTTTCCGATTATACCACATATGTTAAATATATGTTATTGCAAAATTCAAAATGGCGGACACAATCAGGTTCAAGTTTGTTTTTTTACTCACCCTGTATAACATGTATTATCAAACAGTTATTTTCATGATACTAACAGGAAAATGGAAGACATAATTCGATAATTTCCTGAATATATTTATACCATATTTTGAATTACGTGAAGGTGATTTCCCTTAAAGTAAGAATAAAAGAACTGTCTATAAAAGGAACAGGGTCTTATTTGTAAATGGTTTAATTGGAATTACTTAAGCAAATTAAATATGCAAATTTAAAGGAGTCGTCCTGCAACGAAAAATATTCAAAGATTGAAATAACCTATACTATACTTTATCATTTATTAGATATGAATACTTGAAAATGGTATATTTCCGTATTGCGTGGTAGGAAATTGCTAACTACGTGATATATTCCCTTATTGTGTGAATATATTAGGCATACAATACATACATTAAAATCTATAGATGTAATGATCTTGTGCATCTGATCTAATCCAACCCCCTCTGAGAAGCACAATCCAATATGGCCTCTTTGATGAACACATTGGGCTGACAAAACAACTATCATTTTATGCTTAATACAATATCTTGTTCCAAAGTTATGTATAAATAAATTTCAAATTCCACTGTGTTTAGAGAAAAGGTGACATTTTGTATAAGAAAGTCTTTCAATGTGTTTAGTCACACCACCAGCGAACAAACTCGGGATATGAACGATGTTTCCCAAGCACCACGCTAGCACTCATATGTTCCCTGACCGGTGTACATATCATCTCCGCACCGCCGTACATGAGTGATGAAACTTCGCCCATTGCACTATGGGATATCAAATTGTTTTTAGATCCTGACTCAAACCGTAGCTCACATTTAAAAAATACTATCCGTTTTGCTATTATAGATGTGTCGTTAATAATAATAATTTAAAAAACAGCTGATTCATAACATTTACACTACGCTCACTTGCATTGGTTGCTATGTACGTACGTACAACATAGCAACCAATACCCGCATTGTATCGTACACCCGAGCCGAAGCCCCTGGTATACTGTTCTCTTTTTCCCATTTAAAAAAAATAATCGTTCAGATCACTGAAAAAATCAGGGAGTCAACTAATAGACTTTTAGTAAGGTATGATAAAAAATAAAAAATGATCTGAACGTAAAAAATATGTCAAATTTCACGCCGAACTTGGTGATACATTTTAGTATAAATTGGTTACAATCACAATGATAGCATGTAAAATAACGTGTATTTTACTGATTTTCGTGTGAGGTGATGCTATTTCCTTTTGTTTACTTTATATTCAGTCTTCAATAATTGTTACGGGGAATTTCACATCAAATTGAGGTTTGACTTCTTCAAAAAGTGAAATTATATGTGAATTGTTATTACGGAGGGTTTACAAGTGTAAACCGTAAGTTGGTAAAACGAGCGTGACCTCCCATTAAAATAGCGTTTTTACGGAGAAAATCTAGAAACAACCTTAGTTTGTTCGCTGATGGTGTGGTGTTAAGTTAAAGCTTTTCCCCAGCCTACAGCAACAGTGACTGCTCTGCAGAATTGAACTACTGCGTATTGCTTAGACCATGGCAGCCAAGTCCAGGACTGTCATGTTGGGCATTGGAAATGAGAGCTGAAATTGTAGCAGGTCTATAAATTATAATGGCTGAATTTATGTTGCTGTACAATTAATCAAACTTGTTGATATGTACTTTGTAGGCCCTAGGCCACTGTAGGTCTCTGATCTGTAGAGACAGGCATAGTCTGCTGTAGGCCCTAGCTAGGCCTACTTATCTGACACTTATTTGGCAAGTGGTTATCCTTGATCTAACTGTGGCTGTGCTAATCCAGATAGATAAAAATTAAATCCAATCTATTTTAGGCTTATCACTTCAAATATTCCATGTCTACTAAATGATAAATTCATTATTCCCTGTTTGTTCTATGCAATTCGGAAAATTTGTCATTTATATCAGGCTCCCGAGTGGAACAAACAAAACTTTGAATTGGACAGTATATCAAAAATTCGCTGATACCGAGTGGCCATCGCGACTATAACAAAACGCGACTCTGGCGCTCACACCCACCATTCAAAAAATCGCTGACAAATTTATGATCTGTAGGGTTACTGTTCTTATACAACGAAAGAGGAGATCCCGATGTCTACAGAAATCGTCATGTTGAAGGACCAGGACTTCCAAGAAAAAGGTAAATAAATATGAAATAAACAGTGAAAAATACACATTACCGGTGTAAATATGCACAAAGCAGCTATCAATTTTACCACGCGCATATATCATAGCTGTCACAGATCCAGAGAAAGTTAATCGAATAGGGGCATATAGCGTTATAAGTATGCTTATATGGTTTACATTCAGAAAAATAATTGCATCTTACTATTTGTGCCTTCATGTTTTGGATTGGATTTTTCTTCCAAGAACTTCAGATACACATCAAGTATTGTTCCCAAAACCATTAGAACACCTATCAAACTGCAAAACACACTGTAAAGATAATCGAATAAAATTAAGATATCAAAATATATCGACGGACAGTGAAACAGGCAAGCAGGCTTCTACTTGTCTAATACACTTTCACTCCATGCACCAATTGCATAATTACGAGGTATTGATATGAGATGACTTACCTCTGTGATCCAAGCCAATGGTGGCGACACCCAATATTGGTTGTGGCTGGGTTTTCAGTGTCTTTAAATTGTAGCCGAGGATTCAATGTAAATATTTTATCAGAAAGCCTTGCAATTACCTGGTTTTACCCAAAGTTGTTGACGCACATGTTTTAACTTTCAAAAATGAGTGTCGACAACATCATTCAAACATTGTGCCTGTGATTACAAACGTTTCCTGAACAATTTTTGGTAACTTAACACTTAACTGCATAAGGGGGGGGGGTCCTAGGGACCCATTTTTTTTTTTTTTGTTTTTTTTTGTTTTTTTTTCGGCCGGCGTTTTTTAACGCTGCAATATATTGGTTTCTAGTTGTTGATTTGTCTAACTTTTAGTTGTTGCAAAAAAAATCAAATCCATCGCGTCGTTTTTGCGTTAATTAGCATGGGTCCCTAGGAGCCCCCCCCCCATGCACTGACGGAAGTGCCCATGACAAAAAATTAAAAATCTACTGTGATTTTGATTTTCATAATGCATACACCTAGTGACATAAACAAAGTAAATAATTAATCAAAAAATTCTTGGAAAGTATAGTCGGTCAATGGTGTCATAATATTTTATATACATCGTATAGCGGTTTACTGTAGGAACCTATGGTAAATTATACAACTAAACCTAAAAAATATAAAATGGCACGAGACATTTCTATTTGTTTAAATATAGTTCATCCTTCACCAATTAAAGCAATCAGCAAAAGTCTAGGTGAATCAGTGCCGTAGAAAATGCAGAAACGAATTAGTGTCTTTTTCGCACATTTGACGCAAAATTAAAATCAATGTTTTGCCCCTAGTTTTCTTACCGATCAATTTGTTTCAGTTTTTATTTCTTTATTGTTGATGTCTTGGAATCCTTCTAACATGGGGTGGTTTTTCATCTTAAAATTCCTTTGGGAAAGTGGTTATATAATGAATGGGTCCCTATGAGCCCCCCTTATTCACTAAGTGCAAACCCCTTATGCAGTCAAGTGTTAAGACTCTTAACCCCACAAAATTATGCCCAAAATCCTTGACACCTTGGCAAAATGCCTAACAAATCATAGTGTGCAATATTTTTCCAAGTGTTTATATTATACTGGCACTCTTTTTATACCTCGAACCAAGGATGGGAGTGTCCCAATATTTTCAGTTGCGAATCCAAGGGCAAAAAGGAAGAAAGAAAAAGAAAGCAGGCAAGAAAAAGAAAGAAATTATAAAATTGAGAAATTAGAAAGTATAAACAAAACAATAACAAATATATTTATTTTTTTTATTTTTTTTCTGTATATTTAATTTGCAAAACTATTTATTGATCGAGAGTTAGATCGATCGATAGATAAATAATTTTCTGATATTTACATAAAGTAGAATCCTCTATCAAACGGCGGAGACGTGTTACAATAAACAGCCGAGCTGCTAGTGACTTCCAACATGTGTAACTTATATTTATCTGTAAAAGACAATGTTTTAAAACAATGAATAAGAAGTCTGTTTGATTTTTTATTTGATTTTTGTGAATGTTCAGCAATGAAATGATATGAACATTAATTTATGCAAATGAAGGATAATCCACTAGAATAACAAAGGATATGAATATTAATTTAAATAAGTATAAGAGCTCATTATAACCTAACTTCCCCCTATCATTTTAGAGTTATTATGTGTGTGTGGGGGGTGGAATGGGGGTGGGGGTATTATGTATGTGTTATGTATGTATTATGTCTAACAGCATTCTGCTGAGATCGAAAGAATGCGCTATCTATGAACAGTAATAAATATTTTACTTATTCATTGTTGATTATTTATGTTATTATGTATATTATTTTTAAGTATTTAAGAAAAATATACGTTATTACAATATTTAGTTTTCATGGTCTTTTGGCTTTAACGATGTCAACTGAATTAAAACCGACATTTTCTTAAATTTTAAACTTTTATAACATGTTTTTAAAGACTGACTCTGAGATTTCGAAATATAATTCTTATGTGTATAAATAAAAAATTGTCAACTAGAAGTAAAGATGGTCACCTAAAATACTAATTTCCCAAGTTTGAGCTAAGAGATGAATCGGGTTTTTCGTTTTGAGGTATTAGTACCATAAGATAAAGTTGTGATTTTCTATATGAAGGACATTGATTTGAGCTTATCTATTTCACACAGTGATTAGTACATGGACAGGCATTGTTATATGCAAAAAACGTTGTTAAAAAAATTGAAGGTACCATCCTGGGAAATATCTGAGTCAGCCTTTAATCACTTTCTTGTGTTTGCCGGGTGTGTAAAAATATTTTCTTTGTAGAATACCAATAATATACTCATAGTTTGTAATATGTTATGTAATTATGATCTTTAAAGACATTATGCAATTCATAATAACGCACCAATTAAGTACGGAAGACTATTGAGGACATCTTGATCACTGCAAGCAGATGGTACGCATACGCCCCATTTAATATTAAAAACGACCTGTTAACAACAAAGCAAACACATCAAAAATCAAGCTTTTACTCTTTATGCTGGTAACACACTTAAGTGTATAAGGTCTTGTGCACTCAAGGGGGTCCACCCCCCCCCGAAAACCACTTTGCCGGTAGATTTTTTTACCAAAACTCTGGTCATAAATGGGGTACATCAACACGACCACATAACAGGAAAAAAATGAAAATCGATTCAAAATGGCAATCCAAAAACCGATTTTTGCAATGTGCACCAAATTCTCCCACCAATAATGAACAACGACTTTTTCCATAAAATTTGGCTCATAATAGGAGAACATAAATATATTTACATTGCTGAAATAAAAATTAAAAGTTACTCGAGTACGATTTAAGGAGCAAAACAAATTTTGAATAGCGCGACCAAAATGCTTAATTATGCCAATTAGCATAATAACGCCACGGCCGATTTGAATTTTTCCTACCAAAATATGCGATGCGCAACTGATATTACATAAAATTTTGGCCAAATAATTTGCCGTTAAAAAAGGCGCACGAAAAACAAGCTGCAATTAGCTGCAATTACTACAACTGCGGTCGCTGGTGCTAAACTCCTGACCCTCCCCACTTTTGATTCCACACCACTAAAAAGATTTTGTCTGTCACCCTCTAGCTGAATTGTGTTAAAGTGCCACTTCTAAGTTAAAAGTAAAAATTTAATATTAAAACTGCAACTTTTTGGGTAATTTTTCGTGCTGGAAATAATTTCTAAGATACAAAATAACAAGCTATTGCGATCAGAAGTCTGTGAAGCTTTCTATTGAGTAATTATAGTGCTTATTTGAACCTCTTTACCACAGGAATCTTTGGACTAGAAACCCTAGTTTGAGAGGAGCTCCAGTAGCTCGAATTTCCGTGTTCACTTTTGTGTTTTTCCTGAGTGAATGGTATGCAGAGGTTTAGAGTTCTAAAAAATGTTGTCGCAAGGAACTCAGTCGCTTCGTTAGCGAAAATTGCGTTTTAGATTTATTCACGGCAAACGAATAAACGAATGGAAAGTATTTGGCGGTGTAAACATCCCAGATAACAATACAATGTTGGGCCAATGTCGGTCCAATGACAGTCTCGGCATTGGGCCAATGTTGGCAAACGGCATTGGCCCGACGTTGTTTTGTCCAATGGGCCAACGTTGGACCAACATTGTCATTGGGCCAACATAGGACCAATGTCGAGCCATTGAAAAAAATGCCATTGGGCCAATATTGGGCCAACGGTACTAATTTCTTGCCAACCTGTATACTTATTACTGATAGTTATTTCTTATTTTTAATCATTATTTTTCTAGGGAGGGAGGGAAGGAGTGGTCATGACATTTCATCCATACTTTTGAATAATGTAGGGAGAAATTTTGTCTTATCAACCTCAAGGTTGATTTACAATTAAGTAAAGAAAATGACAATGTGAAAAGGTGTTAGCTGGAAAACAAAATGTGTATTCTGTGGTGTTATCAAGGAAAACATGAAATTTTTTTTTTTTTTTTTTTTTATGGTATGCAGAGGTTTAGAGTTCTAAAAAATGTTGTCGCAAGGAACTCAGTCGCTTCGTTAGCGAAAAATTGGCGTTTTATTCACGGCAAAACGAATAAACGAATGGAAAGTATTTGGCGGTGTAAACATATAGTGCACTAGTAACATGACACAAGAAGGTGCTGCACACTTTTTTCTTGGAACCGAGGCAAAAAAATGTCATTTCACGTTGAGATAGGTATAATAGAATACAAAAACAGCCCTAATGAAAATAACCAAAAAAGTAATTTTGCCTTCCATATAGCCCATTCATAAGGAGATGCAATATTTAGACCTAATTAGGGATACAAGCAAATTTTTTTTTTTTTTTTTTTTTGTGAAAAGGTGTTAGCTGGAAAACAAAATGTGTATTCTGTGGTGTTATCAAGGAAAACATGAAATACTCTCATTATTTCGCGTTTGAAGCCATAAACAATCATGTTGTGTGTTAAATAGAATCAACTGCGTCCATTAATTAAGAAAACTTGCATAGAGCAGCTCAGTAGAAGAATAAAATGATTAATAATCAATAATTTCATAGGAATAGATGAGATGTCCCAAGACCACGCCCACATATTCACAATCTTGGGCCAAGGTTGGGCCAGCGTTGTATTGCCAACAAAGTTTACATGTAAATTCGATGTCACCCCAACGTTGGTCCGACGGTGGCTTGCCGACCGCAACCGATCCGATGATCGCCGACATTGGCCCAATGTAGTCTTGCAAGGTTGGGCCAGCATTGTATTGCCAACGAAGTTTACATGTAAATTCAATGTCGCCCCAACGTTGGTCCGACGGTGGCTTGCCGACCGCGACCGATCCAATGATTGCCGACATTGGCCCAATGTAGTCTTGCTATCTGGGATATAGTGCACTAGTAACATGACACAAGAAGGTGCTGCACACTTTTTTCTTGGAACCGAGGCAAAAAAATGTCATTTCACGTTGAGATAGGTATAATAGAATACAAAAACAGCCCTAATGAAAATAACCAAAAAAGTAATTTTGCCTTCCATATAGCCCATTCATAAGGAGATGCAATATTTAGACCTAATTAGGGATACAAGCAAACATGTTCAAGATAGTTCAATTGTAGATTGGTGTTTAAACCTAAACACATAATTTACAGCGAACAGCCTGCAGGATTCATGATATCCCTGGATCGAAAATACATGATATCCCTGGATCGAAAATACAGGTAAAAATGTCCACCTTTTTGGTTGTATCTGAAAAATTGACTGCGCTCAATACTAAATTTGTTTCTTTGGTGGATATTCCAAACTAGACCGGATTTTCCTATTCCTTACTTTGCTGATATTCACTTCTCCATTGTACAGTACATCCGTGTGGCAGTAGTGGTAGCCTTCAATGTCCTCGCACTGGTCAAAATTACCCATCCAATTTCTGTTATAGTTTCCTAAGGTGCCGGAGTCACTTTTGCAGTAGCATCATTCGCTTGTAAAGTTGAAATTAAGAAAAAGGAATTATTTAGAATGCATAAAACCCAGCAGTTATACCACATTTACAAAGTAGGCTTTCTGATTAATAAAACGTCCTTTTAAAAGGAAGGGGCGTGCAAAATAGAAATTTCCAATTGAAAAGTATGTATATGGTTATACTTATAGGCTATAGCAGTTATATTTCAACAATAAACACACCACGATCTTCGGAGGGCGGAGAGAAATAGATGTCTCATATAAATCATGGCATTTTTTCTGTTATAAACGCTCAATTCAAATTCATACAACGAACTTAACCCTTGAGAAAACAAATACGTGGAGGGACTGGTTAAAGAAGATTTAATAAAGGTTGTCAATAATATGTAAATTGCCTGCAAAATTTTCATGGCTTCTCATCAACAATACTGCTTAATATCGGAGTGTAGTTTTAATGCTAAAATATACACAGCTTCTAAAAACACTTAATTATAAAATATTTTAAAAATGAATACTAATTTGTTATGAAAATAATTGCACGGGAAATAGATGCACCAATTCCTCACTATATTGTTTAGAAACAGATTGTAAATACTTGCTGATGAAAATCTACATTTTGCACTGTTTTTTTTTTTTTTTTTTTTTTTCAAGCCAACCACTTGCAGGTTATGTTCGCATATCCATGCCAGTAACAAAAATATAAAAATATGAATTTTGATGATTTTTTCGATGTTTCGGATTAGCAAATCGCTGCTAATCCCTTTAATAAAACGTCCTTTTAAAAGGAAGGGGCGTGCAAAATAGAAATTTCCAATTGAAAAGTATGTATATGGTTATACTTATAGGCTATAGCAGTTATATTTCAACAATAAACACACCACGATCTTCGGAGGGCGGAGAGAAATAGATGTCTCATATAAATCATGGCATTTTTTCTGTTATAAACGCTCAATTCAAATTCATACAACGAACTTAACCCTTGAGAAAACAAATACGTGGAGGGACTGGTTAAAGAAGATTTAATAAAGGTTGTCAATAATATGTAAATTGCCTGCAAAATTCATGGCTTCTCATCAACAATACTGCTTAATATCGGAGTGTAGTTTTAATGCTAAAATATACACAGCTTCTAAAAACACTTAATTATAAAATATTTTAAAAATGAATACTAATTTGTTATGAAAATAATTGCACGGGAAATAGATGCACCAATTCCTCACTATATTGTTTAGAAACAGATTGTAAATACTTGCTGATGAAAATCTACATTTTGCACTGTAAATCTCCTTTTTAAAAAAAAATAAATTTTGTAAAATATGAGGTTTTAAGCATATGAACATAGCAAGTAGTTGTGTAATTAAAAAAATCAATATAAAAGTTGTGAAAAAAATTATGTACGCAGTTTTGCAGATGTGTAAAACTTGTTTATTTTTTCTTACAAATTGCTAGGTTATGTTAAACAACCTCATATTTTACACAACTTAAATGGATTTAGTGTGTCATGGATAAATATCATACCCATATTTTGAAATTGCCCGGACTGGTTTACAATCATCTTACTTTGCCCTTCGTAAACCAATGATATGGATAGTTCTCTTTTTTAAAGGAATTTTTATTTATAGTACATCACCAACGACGAGCTGCGGGCAGTGCCAAGTATGTTTAAACATCCGTTGATTCAATACACTCATTACGATTTAAGGAAAACGTTAACAAACATCCTCTAGAAAACATTTTCTGCAACTTCCACTAATATCGCTTTGTAAGTCTACTCTTTTGAACATTGATATCTTTTTGTCAATGTACGTTCAGATTTTCGCTAGGCCTATCTTATTGAGTACATATCCATATGACGTAAAATTGCACATCATTTCATAAGCTATCACACATGTAGATTATAAACAGCATGAAATTTTTCTGCAACACTGATATTTGAAAAGTAGGTTCATAACCCAAGCGAATAGAGCTGGATGTGCTTACACTACCACGCCCAAAAATGAACACAATCTGCGAGATAGAAAGTAAGAAGTATTTACATTTCAAGCTTTAAGGATACAAGGAGATTTTCTGACGGAAACAAATCTCTCTAAGTTTGAACTTGATTGGTTGTTGAACACCTTCTAGGAACGTTTCAGCGTTTTTGACAAATGAGTAGAAAAGAAGGCCAAAAACTACGTTTTGAACTAGCCTTCTGTCTAATCGGCCATATTATAAAGAAGCATGCATGGATTTTCAGAAAACAGAAAACACTAAATTATCTTTTATTACAAAAAAGCTGCGTTTTCGACTTATTCACTTCTGAAGTGATTGAATACATGGTAAGCATTCTAAATATGCAAAAATTGAAGGCGCATTTTTCTGGAAAGTCCAGTCTTTTCTTTATTGACGGCGCGTTTTTTCCCTTTGGAATTGACAAATTTACATCCGATATATTGACAAAATTTAACATATTTATTGCAAAAGCTCAAGGAAACTAACCAGATGGAATATTATCAAGGTATGACAAAAACGGTTACTTTTATCTGTAAAAAAATGTCCATGTCAATAGACTTTTTCCGCCATCATGATCATACTGGACACAGCAGTTAATCTGGACACGTACGTACGCAAATTAAAAAATCTGTGCTTTGCCTTTTTTTTAGTTAAAACCCGCAAAGTACTAGCCCGGGGGACTCTACACAAATGATCATATACGGGGACGTGCCACAAACATCGGTCTCATTTTCAGCCTTCTGGTATACCAATGACACCATATTTATGCCATTTGGTATATCACTGTGTCGTGTTTTTCAAATTTTCTCAAATTTGTTGGAAAATTAGTCAAATTTTCTCAATCGGAAGCCAACATTTTTTCAAAAATTGTTGGAAAATTAGTCCAATTTCCTCAATCAGAAGCCACATTTTTCAAATTCGTTTAAAATGTCAATATTTTGAGGAAAAAGTGGCCAATTTATGTTAAATTTGGCCCGAAATTGACATCTCTGGTATAGCTACGGGTCCTTTTGTTTGGCAAAATTGGTATAGATATGGGTCCTACTTCTAGACTCTCGGAGGCACGTCCCTACCTAAAACAAACTTGAGAACTCCCATCCGGGAGTAGTATAGTCTTACCTAATGAAGCAGAAGCAGATTTGGAAAGCATGCCAGATTTGCATTGGTCCGACACACTCAATTCGTGTAAACGGTTCGCCTGATCCCCGCGGCATTCTCCTTCAGTACAAACACAAGTTATTGGTTGAAAAAAGTAAAGAAACGCGCAGATTTTCCAGATAACGAACATCTTCATTTATTCCCTGGTCCGGGTTTTGCTTGTTTGATGCATAGAAGCTCATAGAATCTGCTTGTAGAAACACATACATGAAGTGAAGTGTTATGAAGGGTAGTTAAAGTATGGTTTAAGTAACATTTTAGTGGTAGGGTAGTAAAATAACATTTTTGTTGTCTTTGTATGCAACAATATGGTCGTGGTTTATGCCCACTTCTTTCTGCTTACCAACCCTCAACTTTTACAACATTATTATGTTTATTGATCGCCGGATTAGTATTCATGTGGCCGTCCTTGAGTTTTAGATTTTAATTTGTGACCATAATACACTGACCACCCGCATTCCTAGTGGAGCGGTTTGGACTGCAAAATTTATCGACAACCCCTCCCCTAGCTCGGTACAACAAAACGCAACCACTTCTATTCGAAAGATAGTGATACATAATTTTAAAAAATGATGGTTGTGGTCAAAAACTTTGGTGGCAGGGGTGTTTATTGGGTCAAAAAATCACGTTTTTGTGCTAAAAACTTAAGAAAATCAAGATTTATTAATTTCTTAGCAAAACAATTTTAATCATGATGCAATACTATCAATCTCTGACATTTATATTATATGTTTCTGTTTTATACAATATATAAATGGTCTAGAATTTTAGCCCCAAAATCACCTTTTTTCCTACAAAAACATCTGTTTTACTACATGTCACCACAACGAGTATTACCTGAACCCTTTAGGCATGTCAAATCCTATATCAATAACAAAAAGATACCATAAAACGATTTATATTTTTCTTTAAACATTTTTTTAAAAAATATAATTTATCCGGCTTATTTGGGACATCCAAGAGAAGGTGTGGGCATTTTACCCGACTTTATTTCTATTCCCGATACATACGGCCTCCC
Organism: Ophioderma brevispina; assembly: GCA_023653785.1. Lineage (NCBI taxonomy): Eukaryota > Metazoa > Echinodermata > Ophiuroidea > Amphilepidida > Ophiodermatidae > Ophioderma > Ophioderma brevispina. The sequence continues at coordinate 48,432 of JAMKCH010023719.1, forward strand.
TGATGGGGAAGGCTAAGGACGGCGGCTGGTACCAAACCAATATTTCAAACCACAACCATCATTTTCTTAAATATCAATATATTTGCCTCAATAAAGGTTGGTTGTGTGTTGTTGTACCCAGAGCGGTGTAAACTCGAAAACCGAGAGCACTTTTCAAAGCTCGGCCACTCCGGTTATACCCAAGGCCGAATTTGTTTAAGGTGGATGCGCATGATAGAATTCTTCCTGGAATTTTCTTTCTTTAAATTTGATATAGGTATTTTCAATTGGTGACATTTCAAAATTGTAATCAAATGGGGGTCCACGGACTTCGTTTCGATATATTTACGTTTATGAAACAACATTTTTCCTACACAAATTTGTACAAACAGTTCTATGGGCACTGTGATAAAATGAGGCTAAAATCGATCACAGCAAGAAAACGTTTTCCGGGATTTTCTAAGTTTTATAATGTCATGGTCCACCACACTACATTCAACAAAAAAAAATAAAAAATTTGGGGTCACGTACTACTTTTTTCGTTATTCCACCAAAATGGGGCAAAAAATTGCAAAGTTGTATTTGGTTTGCACTGTTTCTGCACTCGCGTAATTTTACTTTACGCCTCACGCATTACCGAGAGATGCGCACCGTATCGTTGCGAAGAGGAGCGTTTGGTTGACTCTCAATGATGGAAAGACATCATTTCATCTTCATTTTTGGCATTGCCATATTCCTCCCGCATTTCAACCTATCGGCTATATCTTAGGGATAAGTATTGTAAAATTTATATTCTGACATGCAGGGCTTTTTAATTTTAAATGTTTTTTGGTTTGTTTGGTACTTTATTGGAAAAAGTCGACATCCAAACTTTTCCCCCACACCATGCTTGTGTTATTTTGTTTTGGCCTTTACACAAAGTATTTGAAATTCTCATGACCTTTTTTTCAACTTCTACAACTTTATCCAAATGACCACGTGCTACAAACATCGCTACGACTTTAGCAAAAGGGATAGCAAAATGCTCATCATTGGGTCGCATACGCGTCAGTTTATACCAAGATATATGGTAGTCTTGGGAGTTTCCGAACTACATTCTGACCAATCTTCTCTGATCTGACACACCTTTTTTTTCTGACCACTTATGAATTCGAATCCTTCACGGAATAAAGCAACGGGTTTCTTCGTTAAGTTTCCGATTCATGCTGTGTCAGAAAAAGGTGTGTCAGCTTGGGTCAGGTTACGGAACTCCGTTATTCATTTGTAAGTTATGCAAACTTAACGATTCAAACACCCTGTTAAGCTGGTTCAACTTTATGGTCCTAGGTTCTGGAAACAAGCTTCACGTGTAATAGCCAACATAGAGAGGCACCTTACAACCAGTGTCTTGAAGCGACTTTCTAAAAACTTATTTCCTGATGCTTAATTTGTTTTGTTAAACTTTGAATTTGTTAGTTTTCTTTCTTTTGCTGCATGTCAGTTGTATATTATTTCCTATTTTTAAGTACATTTGTTGTAGGTGCTGTGTTCCTCTGTAAGAAGCGACATACAAATGCATATTTTATTATTATTAAACCCGATAAATCGTAACTGGTATATGTCGGGCCGTAATTTCTCAACTATGTTTAAAATAAACGGTTGTTAGGCCTAAACTATGGTTAGTTAAACTCACGTTTTTAAAACCGCAGGTTAAATATGCTAAATATAGCTAGTCGTACTAACTACGATATTTTACACGTCGTAAATATCATCCACCGAACTTTGACTTATCTTCGACATATATATTACTGTGCAGGTGCAACAATAAATTTCCAAATAATACCTTCCGTAGTTTTAAAGGTGGTGTTCCGATTGTGTATCCGTGTTCTCTACTTGATAGAGAGCATGATAGCATGGCACCGCATACACTTACTATCGATTATCGTGGAAACGAACTTGCGGTTTTAATAATAAAAGCGATAATGCACATAGCAAGGCCTAATATGTGTACCAATTAAAAACGGCATTTTTTGTTGAATCTTTGCAAAGAAGTGTGGGTTTGGAAGCTGAAATTTTCAGGACGATATGAGAAAAATACGGCCTTCCTCTGCGCTCAAATTTATTACTATTTGACTTAAATTTCGATTAAACCTAACCTCGACTGTTAGAAGTCAAGGCCACAGGCTTTTCATGCACCTGGACCGGAAAGCAGCTTATAGCCGACCGACAAAACAAACTCAATAATTAATTGAACAAAGCGACATTAAATACATCCAGTATGCAATGGGTTTTTGGCGTGCTAATAATTATAATAAGGGCTGTTTTGAATATAGAGTGGATCGGTGCGCATGGCTACAGAAGCGCATAGCTCTATAGCCAGGCGTGGTATGTTCAGGGGTAGTTTTTTGAATATAGATTATTTTTGCAGTGGAAGTTTCTGAGTTTTGAGTTATTCACAGGTAAATTTAACAGAAGCATATTGATGTGAACGTTAATACACTCTCGTGCTAGCTCTTTTGTTGTTACTATTGTTTCCCGTGCGTTAATCTACTACGATGGTGTTCGAAGGCGACCGGGTGGTATTTTTTATAACACTCTATAAGTCAAGGACATAATTAAGGCGACCAATTACGCGTATGTCAAGGTTTTGTCAATCAGCGCGGCGCGGACTGTGATTGGTTTGATGTGTAGTATGGCGGGGCATGTTCGAAAATATAATTAAAATGTCAAAAAATGTCCTATTGAGTAGTCGGGTTTCGACTACGGACATACAATAATTCCAAAAGTAAACTTTCTGTTTTAATCGGCTTTAATTTTCAATGAGTAATTTTCCAGGCCACGTTTGTTCTGCACGTCAAATTTACGTCTCACGCGCAATTGGTCGCCTATTTTTTTTTGGTCCCGACTATAGAGCTTGTATTTTGAAATAACATGCACACTTCAGAAGTCGTGGTCAACAACATAAACACGCACACGAACGCGCGGTCACGGTAATAGTTCCTGACAATAAATAAGACACAGCGGCGCGATCTGTATATATACTGATGGCAAAACTTCAGATCACAAATTCTATGTGTCAAACTTGCACCTATGTATGTTAGAACATTGAGCGTTAGGCTAACCTGTAAATAAACTTTAAAACTTTAAATTGATTACTCTTTACATCAACATTTTCTCATAAATGAACATGCACCACCATTTTTATTATTTTACAACATCAAATATATTATATATTCAGATATTGATTTCATACTGTCATTTTAAAAAATGTGTATGCAGAACTGCAATTCCTTTAGAGTAATTGCAAAAAGACAAAAATTAAAACCAATAAGAAAAACCTACTCCATGACATTAAAGATTTGAGACCACCACTGGCGTTACTTAGAGGGTACCCCCCCCCCAAAAAAAAACCGTACTAAGTCAGCTTCAACCTCTTGGGATCAAGCTTGCGGAAGCTCCCCATCCGACGCCGTCGTTTCCATTTGAAATTCAAATGCCTGCTTCACAAATGGTCGCATCACACCCTACACATAAAGATACGTCACATAATTTAGAAATATACTATAAAAGTGACGGTCAACCAGATCAAGATGGTTTATTTTGTTTTCTTCATCTTCAAACCTATGCCATTGCACTCAAATGGCTAAAATAAATGTAGTGGTAAAACACTGATAACTCCTGTAATTTCTGCACGAAATAATCAATCTGTTTCAAGGATGAATAGGGTTATATCTTTATTCCGATAGCTTGGTTTATTTATTTCATTTCAATTACTCCAAGGATAAACTTAATACATATATATGTGCTTCGTATTTAGCAAGCACTATCAATTAACCTATTGGCAAGTATAGCTTTTTAATACTTAATACTTTATTCCCACTCGAGGTTAAGGGCCCGAGCAATCAATAACAACCCATTTGGAATTTGGGTAACGCTTGTCATGACGGTGACAAGGACAAAGTGTTTTTTTAAATATTGTTTAAATTTAAATTGCGAACAAATTATTTCGTTTTCAATCCATTTTACATGTTTAAAATTAAACCAAAAATTTGTTTTAAAATGTTATTTTATATTATACCTCTAAGTGTATGCAATATAATCAATGTGCTATGATGACGTTCGTAAAATTAAACAGCTTTCGCGCTTGACTTGGTTAACATCGACCGCGGCCTAGGCCGCCCGACCGATGTTAACCAAGTCAGCGCTCCAAGCGGGTTATTTTCACGAACACCACTCCTAGCCATTGATTATCTATATCATAGCATGAACGATCGATAACAGTGGCAACGGATGTGGGCCTGGGGCCTAACTTTTGAGTAATTTAAGCACACCTTACAAATGACTGATTCTTACACTGCGTAGGCCTATTATTGGCCTGGCTGGCATAATTTACAATTTGAGTGGTGCTACGACTATTGTGGTTTATACTTAATGATAAGCCTGTGGTATTGGTCATAGTATAACCAATTTCGACTTGTGTGCACGACAGTCTGCATAAGCCTTTTGCCTACCTAAAATAATACTGAAAAACTTTATTGAAAAAGGCCCATGGTTGGATTCGATCCTGTGATACCTGCATTAATCAAATCGATGCTCTTATCCACTACTCTAGCGAGGGAGGATGTGGGTGGTGATTAATTTTATCCTAAATAAGCTTTACGGAATAAACCGATAATACTATTGTGATATGATAGATATACTATAAATAGCGCCCGCATAGTTTGTCCTGTAAATAATTTTCACAAACATTATTCGCCGTACGAGTCTGGCGAATAGTCACTCCTTGAAAAGTACCACACTATGACTTTAACTGCACCATTGAAAAGTCTTTACTAACTTCTTCACATGCCATTGAACTAGTCGTTACTACAGAATCGCATGTATAGTCTCACATTTTGATCGATTACGCTGTACCAACAGAGATACAGAATGTGCTGCTTTGCCGTTTGTAGTTATAACGGTAACGGATGAATATGTTGTGTCACGTGTCAGTGTACCAGGTCACGTGTCACGTATAGTATGCAGTTTGCCTCTTCGGGGGCGACCGAAATATATAAATCCGACTCTGTTAAATCAAGGTCCTGTACTGACCCTCTGCCCAAAGTCTATTATTTTTCCAAAGAACCCCGTTTATTATGTCTAAACAGTACCAGAATTTACCTTTTTCCCTACTGATTCAAAAACCGACGTACATGACGATAATCGGTGTTTTTTTTCCAATGAGAGGATACGTACGTCATTTTTACCTGAATGGGTCCCCCGAAGCAAGAATAAACCCTCAATGCCGTGACGTCCATTAAATCTTTATTTTTTCCAAAAATTGGCTGTAGTCCCTAATAAAATCCTTTTAAGTCAACATTGTATCTTGTTCTTTAGTAAATATTCATTTTCCCCGCATGAATGGGAAAAAGAGGGGTCCATAAGTCTACAAACCGAAAACAAAGTCGGCCGGCTAAATACCCCTACCATGGACTGTATGAGCAGACGGATCCTCGTTTTAGTTTTAGCAGGCTTACAGCCACTTGCGCTCGGCTGCTGGGGTTATGCGTCCAGATAGAAACAATTCAAATACAACAAATATAAACCTAGTCAAGGTAAAAAAAATGTTGGAAGATTATTTTTTTTAAAGCGATCGCTCAGTACCATTTGACCAAATTCGTTACTGTCGCTGAAATGGTAAAATCTGTCATTCAATTATTGCTAAATCCCAAGTGAAAAATGGAAATTCACGTGAATTTTGATTGCTTCAATTTAGAGGGAAGAGTAAATATTTAGCAGCTATGGCTAATTTTAATATTCAATTACAGTGAGAATATCATCGTCGGGGGGATTAGCTCAAATGGTAGAGCGCTCGCTTAGCATGCGAAAGGTACCGGGATCCTATAAAACGATTTTTCCCACTTCTGTTTTTTTTATATTTATGTCAAGGCTATGTCTAGGCACTAACAGCAGTTATCTAATTAGTAACGCTGACGGATTGGCGCCAAGATAGCAATTAAAGCAATATTAGCACATTTTTTGAAGGGCGCCCCAATTTTTAAAAAAATTGGAGATTTTTACACGGTTGCATTGGTAACTGGCTAGTAAACTATACCTGTGAATGGTTAAGCTCGAAAATGTCGATGTGTCACAAACGAAGGAATTTTGTACTAGAATAATTATTATCGGGGATCCCCGATAATAATTCAACGGCTGCTGGAAACGGCCTTCCAATGTGAAATAGCCGGGAAATAGCGCCATGTACGTGTCTACGCTCATCCATTAGTTGTTTTAATAGTTCGGGCAAGTCAAGTTAGAGGTTATTTTCTCGAGGTGGCACTATTTCATCATGGACGGACATAAACGTATAGCATTTCCAGCTCTGCCGTTAAGTCCAATCGGGGATCCCGATTCTAATTACAAAATCGCGTATTTTGTGATAAATACGCATATTTTAGCATTCTCAGTTCAACAGTTTAAGTTTCGCTATACCAATTACCAACGTACCTGTGCAAAATATCAAATTTTGCAAATTGGGGGCGCCTTCAAAAATGTCCAATATTGCTTTAAACCTCCCTTTTGAAACTCTGCAAGTCCTGATTCGATGCTACATGAGGCAGGATGCAGTTTCATAAGCCTACCAGAATGGGAGAAATGATCTTCTGTGGAGGCCAAGTTGACCTTGGGACTTTCAACCGCAGGTCTGAGGCCCTGACTGAGCGCCTATTGGGAGGATCAACAGAAAGCAGCGCAGGTAGCAGCTGGCTGATGAGATCTGGTGCTTGTCCATTAAACATGCGTGGAAAGAGTGACAATTCCAACTGATTTGATTTGTTATGGTTTTGTTCGAGTTTTGAAAATTATTCATCATCCTAACCAGAAACAACAAAAAAATGGTAAAATCAATAATGACAAGATCGACGATTTGAAGCCAAGCCATACCCCTACAATTTGTGCCAATCTAGCATCAACTCTATTATATTCAACACTAGCGGGAGGCCCGCGCCTTCGCGCGGCCTCCCGCTAGCTGAGGTGAACGGGAGCGATCACTGGAAAAAATGGAGCATCACTGAACAGAAGCCATCACTTATACGACGTGGACACCAAACTCCCGTAATAAATTATCCCAGTCACAACACTTTTTAATCACTCAAATTCCTTCAGTGCCGTCATCTTATGTAGCTCATGTGTTACCTTGTTCTAAGGCAAACGTCCCCATTTTTTATTTAACTTGCCGACATTTTAATCCTCTTCATTCTCAAAACACTATTCCGTGTCATAACCCGTATTTTTTTACCAGAATCAAGCAAATAACATGACCGTTATTGATCATTTTACCCCCTGTTTTGTCGTATTCTATTTTCTAAATAAAAAACGTTATTTTCATCCCATATATTGTTGTGTTTAACCTTTTTATTTCAAAAGCACTCCCCATGTGCTACCCCGTATATAGTTTCCTGCCATCACCCATTTTTTGTTTCTCAACTGGAAATCCAAACTCCATATAAAGTTCCCCATTCAACCGCAGTTTATGACCTCCTCTGGCTTCCTCCTTCAGTTTTTTTCTTTTTCTCTGTCTCCCCTCAAACAAATTTCCCCCCTACAAATTATATCGTTTTCTCCCTCATTTCTATTCCCCTCAACCATCTCTCTCTCTCTCTCTCTGTCCTGCTCACGTTTCTGTGTGATGACTACCTCTCCCCTCTCTCTTACTCTGTATATATGCCTCAACCATTTCCCCTCTACAAAGTCACGCGTTTTCTCTCATCCGTCACCCAAGACCCTTACAAATTACATTTTTTTCTCGCTTTTCCTTTCTTTATTTTTCATTCTCTCTTTTTGTGCCCGTTTGTTTTTGTTTACTACTTTTCTATTTTTTTCATTTCTCACAATTTTTAAATTCCCCCCCCCCCTTCTCTCTCTCCTCTCGATACTCTATGTTCATTATTCTTTCTTCTTGTTTTCCTTCGTCTCTTCTTTCTATATGAATCTCTTCTTCACCTCTCTCTATCAATCCCCACATTTCCCCCTCTACAAATACGTTTTCTCTCTCAGTCCAGCTCTCTCTCTTGACCACCTCTCCCTCTCCCTTTCTCCCTCTGTCTCTTTTCCACTCTTCCTCTTTCTACTCTTTCAACATTTTCCTCCCTCTAGAATAAATTAGGCCTACGGTTTCTGTCTCATTTTGGTCTCTCTCTCTCTCGACCACCTAGCTTTTCCTTATTCTCCTCTTTTTCCTCGCCCTCTCCCTGCTTTCTTTCTATCCCTCTCCCCTCTCTCTCCTTCCCTCTCTCTCCCTCCCTCCTCTGCTCCTCATTCCTCTGCCTCTCTCTCCTCCCTCCTCTCGCCGTGCTCTTTCCCTCTCCCCTCTTTCGTCTTTCCTATATCTCCCTTCTCTCACTTTTTCTCAGCCCGGCCCTCTCTCTCTAATAACCATTTTCTTCCATTGGCGTAACCCGTCGGGGATGCGTAGCACAGCGTACAGACGATCACGCGAATCATAATGCGCGCGCCGTGACATGCACACCGTACATGCACGCCGATGCGTTCACGCCGCGTTCATGTGCTTTCACCAATGGAGTAACCATTGCTATCAGACTTGTCGTTGGCAACTCAGCAAGTTGGAGGTTTAATAAATAAATTACGCACGGCGCGCTGTAAATCAAGTTGTGATTGGGCGCGGACGGGCGGTGCTACGCTGGAAAAGGATGAAACGTAATAAAATTCCCAATCCTATGTCGCTACCCATGCAAAGTTTCGTTTTAATAATAGATAGACTTGGGCAGGCAATGGGAAAAGGGAAAGAAATTATCTTTTGGTGTTAACTTGTTATTTTATTGCTTTCCACTAATCAAACTTCCTTTTTGGCCTTATTTCGACAGATATTTCCAAACGTTCGTTTTCACTGTATATACTTGAGGGACCAATATATCAATGCACTTTTGGTGGTCACTGTTTGCAAATTAGAAAGTCAATGTTGATTTATTTTATAACCTTTGGAAAGCAGAAGAAATACTTCAAAATGAATAGTTTGATGCGTGAAATCAGCAATTTATACACCATTAACATAGCGTCCATAACAGGCGTCCGAAAGGTAAAAAATGTGTCATTCTTTTCTTGATCTTGGTGTCGAACACATGCTTTAAAAATTTGCCTGAAATGCATTAGTCATATTAAGAAATGATGTAATTCATGAATTGGTATGGTACACTGTTATGTTCCTCAAAGGAAATGGCATTTGAAGCAAGTGACTTTTTTCGCGCACTCAATTCCATCTTTTGCCACTATCATCCGACCGTCTACAGAGCATCACCTTTCATAACTAAAAAATTCTTCCGTTCACCATTTTATTGACAAGTTGGTCATTGTATTTGGTGAATTTTCTTTGATATCTTTGGGTGAAGATTTTGGCAAATGAAAGCAGCATGCACAACGTTGTCATTTTGCCATAATCCTGTGTAAAACGATTCATGTGTCTTTAACCAGGCATTAAATCACTGATGATATCGCCTCACGAACTTCCAAACGACCAATCGACCAAAAGTCAATTTGAGTTATCGGAGATTGAAGTTTTAGAGAATTATGAACTTGCCATATCTAAAATTGAACATTTTAGGAAATGATGCTATGTGTCACATTGTGACATTGAAAGTTCTTCATGTTGAGCCGCCTTTCCATTCAAGTATCCTTGTTTTTCGTGTCAAATTTAGTTCAAAGGCCCTATTCCAAAAAGGTGTTTAGTCGTGGTTTTAAGCTAAGCGATCGTTTATAAGAGAGATAAACATAATCGCTTAATTAACGCAATTCCAGAAATGAGTTTTAAAGTTAAACGCAATTTTAAATCCGCCAAAATGCATCGAATTTAAACTACGTGCAGGGAGAGTTTAAGCAGTGTTATTGTGTGTGTTTGCTTCAAGTGCACTGTTCATTGCACTGTCTAATTGACAATAGCAATGGCGCATATCATTCTCGTCCAGTTGGTGTAGCACCTTAAACGCTACGGATAGCCATGATACACTTTATGCACTCAACCATTAAGACACAATAGGGTCTTTTATACACTCAAGTTAGCGTCTTTAAAAACGACGATATTGCTCGTGTTTAAAGCTTCTGTTTAAGCAACCAAAATTAATGGTTAAAATATTTAAACGCATTTTGCTTACGGCGATTTTAAGCTAAAATCGCGTGTAGCTAAACAAGTTTCTGGAATACAGGCCAAAGTGATTGGTCTGTTTGGAAAAACTAAAAAAACCTCCTCTATTTCTATGTCAAAGGAGACGAATGCGCATTCACCTGTTTGGCGTACTCAAAAAGAGTCGATCGATCGCCTCAGACGGTGGTATTGAACATGTTGAACATACTTTTTGCCTGGCGAGGGCGCTAGAAATGACCATGCTTTTGTACGATTTTCTTAGGCGTCATTATGGTGGGATTTTAGCACAAAAAGTCCGCTCAAGGTGCGCTCCAGGTTTGCTCGGGAGTCCAGGGTGCGCTTGGGTTTGATGCGACGTACTAAACTAGAAAAATTCTCTTTTCTACTCTCTTTTCTACTCTTTTACGGAATAAACGTCAAACACTATAATGCAGTTTATTCCGTTATAAGAGAAGAATCTAGTGTATGGTGGTATTCTAGTGCTAAAACCCGATCGCGCTCCGACGCACCCTGAGCGCACTATCGCACCCCGATCGCACCCCAAGCGCACCCAATCGCACCCCGAGCGCACCTAGAGTGCACCTAGATCGCACCTAGAGCGGACTTTTTGTGCTAGAATACCACCATACGTCATTGTCTCTTACAGGCAAAATAATGTGCCAATGAATATAGAAAAGGGGAATCATGAGGTTCTGAAATTTTTATTTTGTATTAGAATTGATTTAATCAAATATTTGATACTTATGTAAAATGTATTGCATCAAGCTATAAATATACAGTTAATTTGAATGGAACCTGTAAAAGCTGTATTTTACGGGATTTTGTTGGAAGAATGCTGCCAGAATTTTCTTGTGAAATTTATAGCATTTTTTCCTGTAAACCTTAGTACTTAATCGTTTTATTTTTTAGAGCAATCCAGGCATTTTTCATTTTTGACCCCTGTATTATGAATTTTACCCCCTCCTGGATTCCGCCCACACTTTCAGGAGGGGCATCCCCGCTAAAGTTCAATAACATTCATAGAAGACAAATCCATGACCCAACTATAATAACTGCCATAAAAGTTAAGTGGAAGAAGTTGTGATTTTTCTGTTTATTACTTGAAGGTGTATATTTTGATACTTTTTGCAGAGTAAAAGGAATCAAAGATCACTATATTTTCAAGAAGAAAACTTTATCTTACTATCAAGTCATTTATATTTGTATTAATTTTACGAGGCGTTCGAACGAAAATCATTTTAATTCTAATGATGGACAAATACAAGACGTATTTTAGAATGAATACTTTTATTTTCAATGAAATAAAAACAAAAACAACTCTTTAATCATATTGTATTTTTTACTTTTATAGTTACTAAGCTTCCACTAGCTCAAACTGTCACTGAAAATAAATACAAGGATTCATGTAGGCTTACTACTTTCAAATAACGAAAACCATCGGAAGAGTATATTGACAATTAGTGTCAAATTATGTTTCTAAATATCGTAAAACCAAACGACTTCGGAGTGTCTATTGGTACAATTTGAAATGAATTGATATTCCCATGGATATTATTTGATTTTTGTCATCAAACAGATCATTGCGTATTATGTTTCACTTTTGGAGTCACAGCACTCGTACAGTAGTTACTCTTATACTTTGTTTTTGAAAACTTTCTTTGAGTAAAAACAAACCATTTTGAGGTTAAGATGGCAGTTTGCCGGCATTTCTACTGCGTTGCTCAATGGTTAACTTGTATTTCAAAGACTTCTGACGTTTGATTTCAATTCAAATTGCCATATTTCTGATTATCAAAGTGGTATTTATTGAAAATGCAGAATAAGTGCATGTTAAACATCTTTCGTTATTTGAATTGAAAGGAAAATAATTTTCTGTATCTACTCAATAAAATTATGTGATCGGGTTGCATTCAATTTTATTGAGTACTTTCAATGAGTATTTTTTTAGGTTTCCATTAATCATGTATTTTAATTGAGATGGCTGAAAACGTGAATAATAATTTGTCTACGTGTACTCAAAATAACATTACTTTATTGCGCTTATTTATAAAGTACACAGATAACTATCTATAAAAAAAATTGAAGTGAAAATAAGTTATTACAGCAGTGCTTGTTTATGTCCTTTCTTGTTTTTATAACTTTGAATTACTAACTTAGCTGATTTGAATCTTTTACTTAATTACATCTTTAACAATCAATTAATTTGCAGCAGCAGGTGTCAACTGGGTAATTGTTACTATTTTTGCGCAATTTACCGTAACTTAATACATGTATGTTTGTGTTAACATTTCTCAAATGAAATAAGGGTATTTGTGACAATTTAATTTCAACACTTAAGTGCCCAAGGGGGGGGTCCATAGTACCCAACATTTGACTTTTTTGCGATTTCTCGGTTACGCAATAACATTTTCACGGATTTGTTTGCTATTTGTCCCATTTATGAATACGCTTCTCCTGATACAAAAAACAAAAACCGCCCACGGCTTCATTACAATAATTAGGTTGGTCCCTAGGTACCTCCCTCTTGGGCACTAACGGAAGTGAAAAAAAAACATGATATTTTACTAATTAAAAAATTAAATTAATTAAATCTTGGGATTTATTTGCTTAAGTATATACCTTGGGCGGCAATTAATAATTAATAATACTTAAATCAAATAACCCTTGCATGCTGATAGCATCAATTTTAATTTTGTCATGACCGTGGTCTAAACTGTGTAAGTCTATGGGAAAGACCAAGGTGAATTTGAACTTTCTGAGAAAAATACAAGATGGTATAAATTTGGCTATATGGTGCTAGAGTAGATATAATCAATTTTTGGTTCAAAATCTTATATCGGAGTTGCTGAGGATGAAAATATGCGAACCTCTTTTTTTCGGAGAGCGACAATTTCAATTGGTCATAGGTCAAAGGTCAACGTTTGCATTTTCATTTTTATTATTGGTATGCGGTTCTTACGTGACCCCAATTTACTTGTGTTGGTTTCGTGATCAAACTCCTATCGAAAAGTGGTTATCTGAGTTGAGTCCCTGGGAACCCCCCTTGGGCACTAACGGAAGTTTTTTAGCTTGGGCACTTAAGTATTTTAATTTTGAGAGCTATTAAAAATCATTGAATTGAGTTTTTACGATTGGTGATTTTGATTTCACAATTACTTGTTTTAGTGCAGTAATTGCTCATTTAAACAATCAAACTGCTTTCTGCTTTCGTTTCCTGATACCTTCGTCCCCGAAATGTAATCAAGATGCTGTGTTAAATTGTATTGCACTTTCAATATATTTTTGTATCATACCACAGTTATAGTTCTATCATTACAAAATAAAAGAACCTTTAACTATTATGTCTAAAAACAATAAAAAAAATAATAAAACAAAACTAAACTGGCGCGATTCAAAACTGACAAACGTAGGTTCCTTTTTGCCGTGCTCAGCGCCTGGATCGTCGCTTAGACAGTTAAGACGACATTTTACAATCTACGTCTAGTAAAGAACACAGCTAACTATGCATATTTGTGTTTAAACTTATTACCACTACTAACATGCATCTTGTATTTGACGAAATGACGTGCACTGTAAAAATTACAGTACACTTCACAATAAATAAAAAGGATCAGAAAACAGACAATACTGCCTATTATGACTAAATTTATAAGAGGGGCTCCTATTTGAACTTTGAATTAAATCAACATTATTCTGCACTATTATTCTGTACTATTTCAAAAGTTATTTACACGAAAAACACTGTAAATCTTACAGGAAAATACTGGTAGCAAATTCTCCCAACAAAATCCCATAAACTTCATCTTTTATGGTTTCCATCCAAATTCAATTTATATTTTACCGTTTAATGCATATGTTTTACAAAAATTAACTGTGAATTTTACAGTATATGCACCGCAACAAATTTTGGTTAACATTTGTTGATAGGCCTACTAAGTTAGGGTGTTCGTCCGTGCTTTTTTATTCTCTATAAATTCACAATCTCTGTAATAACTCGCCATATATATATATATATATATATATATATATATATATATATATATATATATATATATATATATATATATATATATATATATATATATATATATATATATATATTTCAGTGTTTTGATTGAATTAATTTTTACAGTATACTGTAATTTTCACAGTAATTATTTGGCAGAATTGCTGCCAGTAAAATAATTCAAAAATTTCCAAAGTGAAAATCTATTATATCGATAAATTGGAATGTTATTTTTGCTCAATGTTTGGTATATGAAAAGAGCTCGTGACATAGTATCAAAATATCCAAAAAACTCAATTTCGCCAAAAATGTCGATTGGCCTGTTTCGAAGACTCGTAACGATATTACTTAATCATTATAATAGTAATTTTGTGAATAGTTAATGCAAGTTTATCCTGGCCTAATAATGTAATAAAAGCAAAGTGACCTTTCATAAGTTTAACAAACTTGGCAAGTCAATTGGGAATACAACCTAAGAAACAAGCTATGCAATGGTTTGGCTTTACAATTTGCCATCAAAATATAAAATTAAATCATTCTCCTAAAACGCCCATACTATCAGCCAAAGGGGGATTAGCTCAAATATGTTTTGTTATTTAGTGCCGTCTCGCTTGATCATGAACGAGATTTACCGGTACGAGAGATACCCGGATCCTCCAAAAAAGATTTTTTCTGACTTCTCTCGTAATTTTGTTCAAGTTTTGAAAATTATTTATATTCATACAAGCACAAAAAAATGGTAAATTATCTGACGAAAATCGACGATTTCAAGTCAAGCAAATGCCCTACCATTAGCGTCAATCAGGCATCAACTCTATCTATTATAATTCAACGTACGACTTGGGCGTGCACGAATTTATCTTTTGGTGTTAACTTGTGAATTTTTGTTTTCACTAAAGCAAACTCCCTTTTGGCATTATTATCAGACAGACGTCCTCTGCAAACCAACAGGAATACTTTATGAATAATTGATGCTAAATCAGCAGATTATACACCACTAATCGTCCGTAAGGTTAAAATATCTTTAACAGAAATTTTTAGTTACGAATCACCAAACTCGCTGCGCGTCAGACCACCACACACAAGATTCTCTGTAGTCGCTAAAGCTAGTAGTGGGCCGGCAAAATGGATGTGAAATTGATAAGCGCGGTGTAAATTACCTTAAATTCACTGTCCAAATGCCACTTAGTTTGAAACTGAAAACGTACCAGTCATGTCAATCATGAAATTCCATCATTTTCTTAATATAACTAGTGCATTTTCAGACATTTTAAAGCATTTCTTCAGATGCCATGCAAGAAAATAGTCCACTCAAGATTTTTGATACTTACGGCATCCAGGTTAGTGGTATATAACCTACAGAGCATCTCGTTGTGGGCTTTTCGATGCAATATACGTTTAGCGCTTGGTTACTTTAAAAACACCTTCCGTTCACCACATATTGAAAAGTTAGTCATTTGGTGAATTTCACTTGTACTTTTGCGTGATATTGTTGTTTATCCTCTGTGAGAGTTTGAAATGTGAAAGAAGCATGCACAACCTTGCCATTTGTTTTCCATAGACTATTGTGTGTAAACGAGTCTGTTGTTTAACAAGCAGTAAACTGAACTGATAGTATTATGTAATCATTATAATAATTCATTTTGTGAATAGTTAATGCTAGTTTAATAGTAACCTGAACTAATAATGAAATCGAAGTAAAGTGACCTTTCGTTAGTTTAACAAACTTGGCAAGTCAATGGGAATACAACCTTAGAAACAAGTATTCAAGATTCATTTATTCAGCATAACATATCGTACGTGACAGAAATGTATAATACAGTATATTATATAATAATACATAATACATTAAGTATCAATTATAAACTGTACTAAGATGAGCAGGTGCGGAATATGATATGCTAGGACCAGTAATGGACAACCCGATAGGGCTTATAGTTATTACTGGCCCTGTAATCCATAAAGTAAAATATACTCAATATTACAATAATATTACAATAATGACACAAGTAGGGATGATAATAAAATAAACTAGGTAAATATACATAACAAGAAAACAAACAATAAATCTAAATCTAACCTAAACATACAGTTAACAGGAATACAGGATACGGGAATTGGACAAGAAAGACAGACTTTTCAACATATCTTGCTGAGGTATGTAATACTATTGCATAATGAGGAAGTAGAGGTTGAAGAGGTAGAGGTGAAGAAAAAAAGTAAGGTGTGGAGATAGAAATGAGATGAAGAATACAGTGAGGAGAGAAATAAGGACTTGTGGAGTAATTTAATAAGAATTGTACTGGTTGATGAAATGTTTTTTCAGTTGAGCTTTGAAAGTATTTTTGTTTGTAATTGTTGTGATGGATTCTGGGAGATCATTCCAAAGTTTTGCGCCGAGATACTGAATAAAGTGCTTTTCAGAGGTAGATTTTGGGAGGGGAAGATGAAGTTTGTCAGCTTGTCTGGTGTTATAGCTGTGGATTTGTCTGTTTGTGGTAAAGTAATTCCTGAAGTTCGGAGGTAAATGATTGTTGTGATAGTCAAACATGAAGAGCGCTGTTTGAAGTTGGTTGGGGTGCTCTAATTTAAGTGTTTTCAGTGAGTGAAATAATGGCAAAGTGTGAGTTCTAGGGGGTGAGTTTGTGATAGTGCGAATGGCCCATTTCTGTGTGATGTTTAGTTTGGTGAGCCGTGAATGATAGTTGGGAGGCCCAAATGATGTTACAGTAGCTAAGGTATGGGAGAACTAGTGCGTTGTAAAGTGATTTTAAGGTGTAGTCTGGAAGGTGGTGTTTAACTCTGTAGATTGTACAAATTGCGTGAGACGCTTTGGTAGTGACAGAGTTGATGCGTTCGTTCCATGTTAGTTTGTCGTCGATTGTAATGCCAAGAAATTTGGTTGAGTGTACCTGGGAGATTGTCTGGTTATCTATTGTTAATGTTTGATTGTGATTGGTGTTGTATGTAGAGAAAAGCATGTAGTTAGTTTTTGAAACATTGAGAGAAAGTTTGTTAGCCCAAAACCAGTCAGTGATTTTTGCGAGTTCATGATTCATGTTGTTAAAAAGTGCATTAATGTTAGAGTTTGAGAGAAAAATGTTTGTGTCATCTGCAAATAAGATTAGTTTTAGTGTGTTAGAGATGTTGGTGATGTCATTCATGTAAATGATGAAAAGTAGGGGTCCAAGGATTGAGCCTTGAGGGACGCCAACTGTGATAGGTTTGATTGATGATGCGATGGAGTGTACATAGACTGATTGTGAGCGGTTAGTAAGGTAACTCCTGAACCACGCCAAGGCTACTCCACGGACCACCGTCGTAGGGTGAAAGCTTGTGAGAAGAATGTTGTGATCAATGGTGTCGAAAGCATTGGAGAGATCCAGGAATACCCCATGGTGTGGAGTTTATTTTTAGTGCAAGGTTGAGGTTAGTTGTTAGTTCAAGGAGTGCCATGTAAGTTGAGCGTTTGGACCTAAAACCGTATTGTTCATCGACAAGAATGTTGTGCTTATTGAAGAGTGTAGACAGACGTGTGTACATGATTTTTTCAAGTAGTTTTGAAAAAGATGGAAGAACAGAAATGGGCCTGTAATTTGCAATGTTATGTGCATCTTTGTTTTTGTAAATTGGAATGACTTTGGCTGATTTGAGGTGATCTGGGAAAGTTCCGGTGAGAAGTGATTGGTTAAATATGTGCATCAGAGGCGATATGATGTTATCATATGATTTGTTAGCAATCCCAGGATCTATCTTGTCGATACCAGCACTTTTACCAGGTTTCAACAGGTGGCGAAGTGTGTGCATTTCTTCTACAGTGACGGGATTCAGAAAAATGGAAGTGAATGTGTTTTTTGGAAGGTGTTATTAAATGAGTTAATGGAAGGTGGAATTTTGTTAGCCAAGTTTTTGCCCAGGTTAGTGAAGTGATCGTTGAATGCGTTAGCTATGTCAAGCGGGTCAGTTATCTGCTTATTATTATGAGTGAAAAGGTCAGGGATTTTTTTAGTGGATACCTT